>JACXGK010003765.1:0-42714 GCA_016801125.1 Novumbra hubbsi
TCGACGTCACCGGCCTTTTAGGTGCCATCGTACTCGTATGTCCTGTTTTCCCATGTCCTGTGAACACACCCTTCCTGATTACCCGCCAGCTGCATCTAATGTAGTTGGCTACTTAATCCCCTGTGTGTCTTGTCTCTGTGTCCGTGATTGTTTCCTGTTATGTGTATACGGTCGTAGTCGTTTATACTACACCCTGGTATATTCCAGTCAGAATAAAGAGCCTTTTTGAGCCAACCGCCTGCGCATTGGTCCGCTTCCTGAAACACCTCTGACAAGTAACATGCTCATGCGCACAATTTAGAAGTACATTTTTTGAGATACTGCCTACTATGTTTACTAAAAATCCTATTATTCGTGAAAAAATATTTGTAAGGCTTTTGTTTTGAAGATTTGTCTTATTTGCTGTCTCATCACTGTCATCACTTGCCTTGTGTCACAGTATGTTATGAAATGCTCCAAAACACACTGAAGCAACTTATTTTAACGTCTTTGCACTCAATAATTGCTATCATTCACTGAGACAGCATGTCCATTCAACTGATTGCATCATTGGCTGAATCTGTTCAATACGCTTTTCTATGTGTCAGAAACTATATGTTTTTGAAGAGAAGATTTGGGAAATAGCTTCAAGCGCAAATAGACAGAAAATATGATTACATGCTTTCCCCTGTTTAACTGACGTAGGCTGAGTCTCAGTCCTGTTTTCGTGTGGAGTTTCACGTTGTCATGTGTTGCTTTATTTGTCACATCAGACAGATTAGTGTCAGAGTAATTGTCATCCTTATTTTAAAATGTAATTGTGTGAAACCATATGTATTATTCCTAATTTTGTTTAATGCTCTTCTACACACAGAGAGTAATGGCCTATTTTACCCAGTTATTTTCAAACCTTTTTCGAGATTCATGGGTGAGAGGACCACATTATTTCATTTGGTTGGAAGATAGTTGATGCTATTTGAAACTATAACCATATCATATTAGCAAAAGAACTCGGAAGAGTTCAAAGGAAACATTTGGAGACAGCAATGGCCTTTATCTGTTTCGACCCCAATGTTGACATTTGGTGACTCAATTCAGATGGTTTCATACAACCTTTACCTATAATACCTACTTTCTTAATGTTGTTTCACCATTTATTTAAATAAAGGAACGCTGGCTTCAACATTCTAAACTAAAGTCACTGCCATAAAACCTTTTAGGAAGTTGTACTATATTTTAGGGGGTTCAAAAGTAATCATCATAGCCAACTTATCCATTAATCTAACTCAGTTTGCACTGAGTCTGGCCTTAATTGGCAGATCATTCCACAGTAGTGGAGCTCTATGAGCGAAAGCTGACCTAGCACAGGAAGTAGCTCCTTTGCGGGAGCTGTAAGTAATTTTGTTGGAATCACGTCTAGTTGACAATGTGTGGGTTTAAAACTCATTACAAATTCAGAGCGATACAGGATAAAAGAAGTGTCCCAATATATACCATGTCAGGGAACTTTTGTCCCTTCTCAGTGAGATTTTGAGGACTAGACTATTTTAAAGAGGAGTTGGTTATTTGGTTCCTAATGGTAATGATCTTTTCATTAAACATTTTTTTTATTTATTACTGCTGAAGAGATGAATCTTTAGTAGACACTTGAAAGTTTGCACTGAGTCTACAAGATGAAGAGACAACCACATCACATTTTTAGGTGATTGAATTATGCCCTCTGGATTTGTGGTGTGAAAGGGCTGAGACAGTTCCTTGTTTATGAGTTGCTCTCTGCTTTTGTCTATGTAAACTTATAACAAGGCAGTAAACATAGCTTCAAGTCAATTGTTTACATCTTGTGCCTTATGTCATAATTGATAAGGGTTGTAGAAAAGCCAGCAATTGAGGTTTTAACTTCATTTCAGGGTGATTTGGAGTGATTCGATTACTAGTTTATACTTCTTTAGTCCATAAAGCTGCTTTTATATTTATACAAAGCAGCCTCTGTTTTGCTCGACAGCGGTGGAATGAGTCTTGAGACTTGTAGACAGACCTATGGATGCAAGGACTGGTCATCTATGACAACTAAGTTGATCAACTTCTGAAATGTTTTGAGGCTGTTCATTATCTTGGAGAGGCCATTGCCTTCAGAGGTGTTTTATTACAATAATACACTGGTTGCTAACATCCTTGGAAGAATATCAAATGTGGTGTAGAGATAAGCAATGAGGGATTATACCTTCTATGGTAAGGTTCTTAACCTTTTAGTCTTCAAGTCCCCCCTGCAAGGACTTATTTTACTTAAAGTATTAAATAGTTAAAACTGCAATGTTTTCATTGCATTTATGACAATTGAATTTCTATTTGCTTCTGTTTTTACCCAAAAATAATTTTATTGATAACCGAGTACTTAATAGAATGAATTTAAATGTTATGAAAATGCACATTTAGTAATGGCAGGATGCATTTGAAGGTTTACCCAGATCAAATGTATATTCTGCAATAAATAAGTAATTTTATTTTTCAGTAGTTTTTATTTAACAAATATGGACAGTATAGGCTATGTAGTTTAATAAGAAAATATTTAAAAAAATCTAATGTCTCTTCTGGAATGGCCTTTTAAAATATATTCCAAGACTTTCCCAAAAAATAATGGTTTAGCATTGTGTAAATGAGGAGTGTTTGATTGTAAGGCAAGTCCTTTCTGGCAGTGTGCCACCAAGCTCTACCAGTAGAGGGACCCAATCTGGTCTCCATTGGCTGAATCAGACCTTTTCAAGTCAGTTTATGTTAATAAAAGTGGTATTTGTTACTTTAAAAGATCCACGTAACAGTTTTTAAATAAGGATATACAATTAATTGTACATTTTATAGTTATAGTTATGGAACAGCTCAGGTTTATGATGGTAACCAAGTTTAATGTTTCTCCTATGCAGATGTATCAAGCCTCAACTGAAGTCTTTAGCTCTTGGATTCCACACTCTGACCACACGCACACTTGGTGAGTCCCTTCGGCCAGATCACACATGTAAGATCAGTTTACCTTGCCCCAAATAGAAGCGGCCGGCAGCACAGAAACCCTGATTTAAAACCAGCTGTAGCTAGTTTGCAGCCAAGTCACACATTTCTCCACTACTTGGGTTCCATGAGGATTACACAAAATCTTCTTAAAAATACACTTGCCGGCTATTTAGTCATAAAAAATTTAAATTAAGAGGAATGCACTCATTGTAAGTCGCTCTGTAAAAGAACTTCTGCTGAATGACTAAAATCCAAATGATTACTTGTAAATCAGGTGTGTAAGCTTCAGTTGAAACGCAATCCTGCACACACTGCCCTTTTCTATGACCAAGATTAGCCAACAAGTGTGTGTTTTGTGTTGTACCAGCGGGCATCCCAGCACCCATTTACTTCGGGGCGATCATCGACAGCACGTGTCTGAAGTGGGGCCAGAACAAATGCGGAGGGAAAGGTGCCTGTCGGTTATACAACACTACAGCGTACAGGTAAAGAAAAATACTAGTTTAGCCTTCAATACAAATATTATATTGTTGGACATACAATTACAATATTACAGTGACGCAAACGTCCTCCTGTGAGGAATGGGAATTGGGATGAATTCTTATTAATCACAGACCAATTCATTAATCACAGACATAATAATTTTATAATATTAATAATACATAAAACATATATAGCCCTTCTCTGGGACCCACAAATGCATTACATTTTATACAGAACAAACAATGTCCCTAGGGGAGTAATGGCACAATACACAGACAAACGAAAAGAAAAGGACTCAGACATGTTTTTATTGTTGATGGGCAGGATTCAATGTGGGTTGGTGAGAGATCTAGTGCTGAGCACAATTTGAGTGTCGTCAGCATGGCAGTGGAAGTCGAGTTGAAGTGAAGAAGGAGGAGGATGTAGATGTTGAAGAGAAAGGGGCCAAGAACAGAGCCCTGGGGGGGACACCAGCAGCTGAATTATAACAGCGTTTATGCTGAACAATATACGCTGCAACCCAGACGACGTCTTTCTCTTGCCTATTTCAGCAAAACAACGCCAAACCGCATTCTGCATGTAATACAACCGCATGGCCCCATAGTGAAGGAATCCGGGTGCTAAACTGGCCTGCCTGCAGTCCAAACCTGTCACCCATTGAAAACATTAGGCGCATTATGAAACCAAAAATAAGGAAACCCCAAACTGTTTTTACAATCCTATATGAAGAAAGAATGGAAAAAACAATACAATCTCTCAGCTTCAACATTTGATGTTGCTTTTGTACTATTGTCAATTATATATAAGGAAAAATGATTTGCACATCATAGCATTCTGTTTTTATTTTAATTTTATGCAGCATCCTTTTTTTTAAACAGGGTTATAGTTGATCGAACAACTACCCTGACAATGACCTGCATATTTATTTATATTTTTGTTTTGCTCTTTCTACACTTGTACACATTAATGTGCTCACACATGATGGAACACAAACATACTCAAAGTAATGGGTGGATTGAAGGAATGAAATGTAACTTCCTCAAGCATGGGGAAATTCCAAAGTCATTCCATTAATTCAATTCCATCCATCACTTAATATGTTTGCTCGTGTTCCCTCCAGTGTGCATACATTGACACGTGTTAAATTGTAGAAAGAGTAAAACAAAAAACTTTGCTAGACGCCTCCCCTTTTCAGCTCTCTGCTGGGGATTACGTTGGGCTGCAGAATGTGTCTATCCTCTGTCTATCTCTTCAGAATTGCCTACCTGGGTCTAACTATGGGCCTGAGGACAGTATCCTTTCTACTGTGCATCCTGGGATTCCTGCTGCTTAAACGACACCTGCGGAGAGAGGAATGCAGTGCCCACCATCTGGCCAATGGCGGAGCAGAACTGGAAGCTCTCAGGGCAGAGGAGGTCCAAGCCTCGGAGCAATCGCTAAGAACATCAACAACAGACTGCAACAACAAAGAGAGAGAGACCCGGCTGTGACAGTCTGAGCCAGTCTCCCCCGACACACAGACAGGACTATATGCACAGGTGGCATTCATGCACGCACACACACACAGTACATGTGAACACACACAACCTGAATAAAACACTATTTTAGGTATTTCAATTACTTTTTAAAAGAAGAATTAGTAGTTTATTTTTCATTGTAATTTAGCAGACGCTCTTATGCAGAAACAACTTATAGGAGCAATTAAGTGAAACGTGCCTCAGTCAAGGGCTCAACAACAACTTGGAGATTTGAAACAGCAACTAATTGATTACTAGCCCAACAATCTAAACGCTATGATATCTGCCGTTTGAAATACATTTTTAAATATAAAAATTCTAAGGATATTTCTGTAAAACTTATGAATGTATTTAGTTGTTCACTGTCAAATAAAAATGTATATTTAAAAAATTAAAATGTCCTTAATATATCTGTAGCATTTATGGATTGATTGTGTTTTACACTTGTACTTACTTGCCAGTGTTGTGATTAGCTATAATAGTTAATTAGCTATAATTGTTATTATCTTTCCCCTGGCCCAGATTTGCCAAAATGGGAATGCAGTTTTGAGTTGGTTGACTGTAGAATACAAATCATGTGTAACATCTTCAAAATGTTAATTCATTTAATTGATGTACTCCCAGAAGTTCAGATGATTAGTATTTCTCTCAGGTTCATGACGAGATTACAATCAACAGTACTTGCTAAAGCATTTAGTCAATCCTCTGACGCATGAAATAGTTTGTCTGGCTGTGACAAGCTGTTCTTCATTCACTCATTTTCTGTTGAGAGTTTAAATGGAACAGTGGCTGGTTGCAGACAGTCATGTCGTATGTCACTTGTGGTAGTGAGAGACAATGTTGACCACTTTGAAGATGGCTTTGTTGAGATTATGTAGGTCTAAGCACATATTTTATTAAGATTAGCTGCAGTTTGGGAGCAAAGTATCTTTCACACTGTGTTAAGTAAACATGAGCAAGGTCTGTGGACTGACAGGTTGTATACCCTACTTATTTTCATTGCATTTTCCCCTAAACTTTCTGAGAAATGAATTTGTAGTTAAAAATAGAATTTTGCTTCTGTTTATAATTCCTGCATTTGGTAATGTCCAGATGCCCTACAGTCACCCAACCAATTCTCTAGATCTTTTCTATAAACATTCTGGCTACTCCCCTCTGTGTCACAGGAGCTCTCTGGACTTTCTTTCATAAGTAATATTAAACTAAATTTTTCAGCGGGGACCCCTGTTTTTTCTGATAGATTGTCACATGCCCCAAATCTAATAACACAACTTTAAAATGTTTACGTGTCTGATTCTACACTTTAACATCAGTCTTAATTATTGAAAAAACACTTTGGGTGTCTTTGGCTTAAAAAGAGAAATGGTCAAGCTGAAAAGATTATAGTGAATCTGGAGTGTTTTTATGGCCAAGGGAATCTTTTCATTGTGGCGTCATTGAATCTGCAACAGGAGCGTTTAGAGCAAAATCTGTCTGCCTTTGCCAGGAAGCTGAAAGTGGGTCATTGATGGATCTTCCAGCAGGAAATGATCCAAAGCATTCCCCCAAATCCACACAAAAGGGTCTCATTGATCATAGAGACAAACATCTTTGCATGCCAGGCTAAAACCTCAGCTTGAATTTTGGTGTCCTTATTCCCCAAATGAAAAAAGCTGTGGCATGAGCCTCTAATTATCTGCACACATCAAAGCAGTGACTTCCTACTGGTTCACATTCTACATCATCTGATGGATAAGTATTGTTGGCTTCTGGTAGATTTCTCAAAATAATAATGGACCCAAGTCAGGGGAAGAAGCGTTCGTTGTTTAATTACAAAATAATCAGTACATCAAGATGTTATCGCTGTTGCTGTTTTGGCTTCTGCAGCTTGTCCTCAAATTACCCAAACTTCTATACCTTTGGCACGGCCCCAAAATAGGTCTCCCTTGATGGACAGAACACATGGGGGATGTAAAGGTGTGCGTTTTACCCAGTTAGCACTTTCAGTTGTCTTAAACTCTCACAGTATGTAGCTAACACAGGAAGCAGCACAGTTTCTTATTAAGGTCAGCTCCCACTCATCAGTCAAAACTCGCCTCTGGGCTGACACCCCAAAGTATCCCCCTGATAATAGGTTACTTATTTAATTATATTAAATGAAATTCAATTTGACAGTTCAGCTGTTATCTTGCTCCTATACAACTGACATAACTGATATGGGGTTCCAAAATGACATTGAAAAGATTAGTCTTTTACACAAATTTGCACAGTGGACAAGCTATTTTAAGGTTAAAACATTAAACTGAAGTCGCTCTGGATAACCAGGTCTGCTGAATTACAAAAAGGTCAATGTAAAATGTATTAGAAGATGATTTTAAATACAATTTGGGTAACCACTCAAATGAAAATAATAGTTTTCTGACTATGTATTTGATAATTCCTAAACTGGAATGCATATTTTAAATATCAAGTAGTCCACACACGCACACACACCAAAAGAATGCACAGGGAACCACTATGGACTTCATTTAGCCATCTCATAAATTATATATTTGTATTGGACCTGTCTAGGTTATGACTATTTAGAAAATAATGTTTGAATATAATTGAAGTATTTCATGAATGTACATGGGTTGTTCTGGAATTGTGGTGGAATTTGCATCTCTGCTGCTATAAACCACTTTCTAATAAAAGCGTTTTATCAGCAATTTAACCATTTGTTAATAAGACAGTACAAGACAGTTAAACTATTAAACATTATGCAATGCAATGCTTACAGTATAGAGTTGTAGTGACATTTTCTATTGATATAAGAGTATTTAGCTATGATGTATAGATCAATAAAAACAAAAGCTATTAAAATACACATATTGTTTATGGTATAATGTCAGTGCTATTTCATTGGTATTACTGCTTTTTTAAAACATATTTTAAATCACTGTTTTCTAAGATATAGATAGTGACAATGAGCGCTCCTTCCACAATTCAAGAATAACCCACCAGCTGTTTGACAATTACCCAAATGTAAAAACAAAGAATGTCATCTTTGTTTTAGTACAGTGAGTATTTCATTTGATTTGCACTGTAAATGTCTGCTAATTATTTTTACTGTGAAGTGTCCAGTTTTGGTCACAGTATTTTTGTAACAACTCTCAAGCATATGAAAATCTAATGTCTGTTAAGAGAGAATGAAAGGCTTTCTCAAAGGAATGTAATATCTTTGTTTATCTTATCTATGTGATCATGTTGTAACGAAGGAGATGCCACTGTGCTGGTGTTAGAGGTGTTCTCTTTTTGTGGCCCAGAATTTTGTATGATTGCAGTTCTTATAAAATCCACTAGATGTCTGTAATTGTCTACTTTTAGGAAGTGTCTGTCTAGAAATGAAGAGTAATATTTACAACTCAGTGGCCATTATAAATATAACATGCAGATTCAGTGAAAACCTGCTCTGTGTTTGAGCATTGTATAATAGTTCTACCAAGTGATAATATGTGCCATATACTGTGTAAGGAGAAAAGCAAATTCATGCAATGTATTGGTCAATGTGTCTGAGTGTGTGTGCAAATCATGAATATGTGTTTGAAACGTTCTAAAACCACAGAACAAATGCATCACATGGTCTATTCTCAGGTTGTATTGAGTTTGGTAGAGAATACACATCACATTACATCTTACAGATGACAATTTTAATCACTGGGGCTGGTGTGCCAAATATTTGGATTTGGCAATCAATACCAATACCATGTGAATATGTTTGTGTTGTGAAACAAGTTAAATGGATGTTATTGTTCAGCCAGGTCAAATGATTGAAACCCTTGGGAAAAAAATATTAGAAATAAATACTGTACAGAAATTCAATACTGAGATGCATCGCATTCTTTAAAGAAATTTATCGTTATTTTTAAAATAATACAGTAGCTGAGATTTTTTAACATATATTATTTTGTCAAAACAAAGTTGTAACACAGGGGTCTCAAACCGGTTCCATGGAGGGCCGAGTGTCTGCAGGTTTTCACTCTCACCTTGTACTTGATTGATTAATTATGTCACTGATTAGTTAGGTCTACCCTCATCTGGTTATTTAGGTCTGAACCTGGAACTAATTTAGAGGAAAAAACTAAAACCTGCAGCCACTCGGCCCTACGTTGAACCGGTTTGAGACCCCTGGTGTAACAGTTGTGACCAAGGTTGTTACAGCGCTCCAGGCCGCTGACTGTGTTGCTCATGTACTTCTACCGTGTGGGTTAGTCAGACCTACTGCTCTTTCAGCAAAAACACTATTCTCTCTTTTACCACTTTCCTATCCAATACAGAACAAACAATACCTAAAGAGCAACTTCAAATCAGTGGATGTCGGGTGAGTATGCACGCCATGGTTGAACTAGAAATGTTTTCAGCTTCCATTAATTGTTTGCAGATCTTTATCTCATAGAGGGTGCTTATTTTTAGGTCCTGCATAAATTACTTCTTCGCAAGAGGTGAACAATTCCATGGATCTGATATCTACACTTATAAAACATTTCAAGTTTTATTGTATTACCAGGGTGACCCTCTTAGGTGTTGCCTTGTTTGTAGCCACAGGACGATTATGATGAAATTAACTCTTTCTTTTATGCTGTCTTGATCTAGTCTGCCAATTTGGTCTGTTTGTTGTCCCCAACTCCCCGGAACATCAAGGACCCTGCCACTCAGAGAATTAAACTGTGCCATACGTCTGAAGCTGACGTTTGGCACAGCCAGTTAAGCAGGTTAGGTTAATTTGACATGCACATTTCTTGCAGGGCGAGGACACAAAGTAAAATAAACAGTACAGCTGCGTCATTGTGCCTGGGAGTCTGAATCCTGGTAGCGCACTGGGGCATTGCCGAGGGGCATTGCATGTAGTGGTGCAAATTGGGTCAGCAAGCACATTTCTCGTGGTAGGTTAAGCATTTGCAAGCTCAACCATATTTATAAGCTAGGGAATAGGTTTCCTATCATAGAGCATAGTGTACATGCTCTTAAGTATTTTTAAGTAGAGTGCAATGAGGAGGACCTGCTTATTTCACACAAAAACACACATTTGAACATTTATAGGAAAGTGGCAAATTTTCAAAAAAAAATTGTAATTGAAAACAAGACGTTCTTGTTCATGTTTCATGTTTTTTGTACTTTTTGCAATTTTTGCTTAGGTGCATCCAGTTTTCATTGATCATCCTTAAGATGGTTCTACAACTTGACCGGATCAATTGAAACCACCTTTGTTGATTTCATGTTTTTGGAAATGATTTGGAATGGCACACGTTTGCCAAAAGTCACCTAAAGGACCATGAATAACAACATGTTGCGTTAAGATTTTTCCAACACTGAACACCTGAATGCCAAATCTTTCTTTAAGAAATCAGGCATGGCTAACCACGAGGCCAATACCATCCCTACGGTGAAGCATGGTGGTGGCACCATAATGCTATGGGTATGTTTTTCAGCTGCATGGAGTGGGAGACTATTCAGTATCAAAGAAAATATAAATGGAGAAAGGTACAGACAGATCATTGATGAAAACCTGCTCCAGGGTAATCACAAACTCAAAGTATCACCTAACAGAAAAACAACACTAGACAGGAGTGGCTTTGAGACAATTCCATTAATGTACTTGAGTGGCCCAAGCTAATCCAGAAATGTACCCAGATCACAGGAATGGAAAAGAAACTTTAAAATCAATTTTAGAATAAGGCAAAACAAAATCTGTAAAAAGTGTAGGGTTCTGAGGCGACAAGTACCGTTTCTTTTTGAAGGCAGGATTCTACAGTGTCCCTTTAAACATTTATGTTAACGTTCCTCAGATTTTGGTCCATAATGACATTACCAAACCACACAGTTGCTGCAGATTTGTCGGCGGCATATCTATGATGCAAATTACTCGTTCCACCACATCCCAAAGGTGCTCTATTGGATTGAGTTCTGATGACTGTAGAGAACATTGGTCACATTATTTTCAAGAAACCTGCTAGAAGATAGGTACAAACATACTCAGGTAGGCTGTGGCATTTAAACAATGCTCAGTTGGTACCTAGGGGCCCTGTGCCAAGAAAATATCACCACTCTGAACCGTCAATACAAGGCAGGATGGATCCATGCTTGTATGTTGTTAATGTCTAATTCTGACCCTACTATCCGAATGGCACAGAAGAAATTGAGACTCATTAGACAAAGCAGGGGCTTTCCAATCTAGTCCAATATGGTGGGCTCAAGTAAATTGTAGCCTCAGTTTCCTGTTCTTAGCTGACACTCAGTGCAATCTTCTGCTGCTGTAACCCATCTGCTTCAACATGGTGTGTTCCGAGATGCTCTTCTGCATACGCTGGTTGCAACGAGCAGTTATTTGAGTTACTTTTGCCCTTTCTATCAGCTAAAAACCAGTCTGGCCATTCTCCTCTGATCTCTGCCATCAACAAGGCATTTTCTTTCAAGGCAATTTCACCTGAGAACTGACGCTCACCGGATATTTGCTCTTTTTACAAACATTGTCTGTAAACCCTGGAGATGGTTGTGTGGGAACATCTCAGTAGATCAGCACTCTCTGAAATACTAAAAACAGCCCGCCTGGCACGAACAACCACCCCACGTTCAGTCCCTTAAATCACCAGTCTTCCCCCCTTCTGGGGCTTTAACAGCAGATCGTCTTGACCATGTTTACTTGCATAAATGCATTGAATTGCTGCCACATGATTGGCTGATTAGATACTTGCATTATCAAGCAGTTGATACTAGAGTTAGTTCTAATAAATATTATTGTCTTTATAAAAAGTGCAAATAACTTAATCTAACTGGTCATTCCTTTTTTGTATGTAAGAAATATAATTTAAAACCTTTTTTGATGGTATAACATTTTGGTATGTGAAGACATTTCAATAGACAATAAAAAAATACTTTAATAGAAAACAATGCAGAGGAAGTTTTCCTCACTCACAGCAAACTTCAACACAGAAGGAGAAAATGTCTGAAAGGCACTGATCCACAGCACTGTATTTACACTACAGGGGGGGACAATGTCTGGCCCTACTTGGTAAGTGTCTAGGGGACAGAGAATAAAGGCAGATGTTTTGGTCAATTAGCAAATCCCACTCCAAAAAAAGCACTAGTCCAGGGTCAGTGACACTAGTATCAGTGTGCCAAACGGTCACAGGCTTCCCTGTTGCAGAGTGTAGAGGAAATAGTTTCAAATAAGAGAAAATTACCAAATCTCAGAATTTCTAGCTGAACCTTGTGAAATATCTGCCCCAACCGCACCTAACACCGCTACTGAACATCACCATTTCGATATCAAGTGTTTAACCAAAATCACCCAAAACAACTTATCCCTATGAATTAAGTGCTAATGATGTTTTACCAACTCTGCATTGCTGCTATAGTATGAGGAATATACTGTAGGTAGCAACGCAACTGTGTACTCTGTTCATATCCTATACTGAAAGAATAGTCATCTTAATATACAGCCATACATGCAAGCATTAATTCACAACTTTGCAAGTCAAAACAAATAATGACAAACATTAACAAGGGCGTGGTTCCAAAATCTACATTAAATTACCACTTGGAGAGAAACAATTTGTTGCTAATTATTTCAAGGCGGTAGTCAATCTAGGAACACAACATTCCTAGCTTCTCGTGAGAAGTTATTCTACAACAAACAGGCTCAGGTGATTTGAACACTACAAATGTGTCTCAGTGTTTTCTGTCAAACCATATTACATCATAGGAAAGTGAAAGTGTGTTAAAACAACAATGATGATTGCATGCAATTCAATGTTTCTACTAGTTTCTTAGTCAAATCTGTAAACCTTTTGACTGCCATAGACCAAAAACATTTTTTAGACTCAATCCTCCTTTTTGTCTCCACTCTCTTGAAGAGTCTGGGGAAAAAAACATACAACAAGAGTATTGTAAAGTAATTGCAAAAGAAAACCATCTACATTTAAGCAGAATGGTACTTTTTTTACTGAATAGTATCAAAATACATAATTATTACATTGCAATGGACAAGTTTTATCTGGGAGCAGGGAAGAGGATACCTGGTGTTCTTTGAGCAGTCGGTCGTATTCTTTGGTCAATCCATCGTACTGTTTCTTCATAGCTTCCATCTGGGTTTGGGACTTTTTCAAGGCTAATGCAGATGTAAACCCAGCAGCATTTGCATTGTTATACTATCCCAATCTAATCCAATCTATCAAATGTTAGGTGACATGCATTTGGTTAGTGTGAAATCTGGAATTGTTGCTTTATTTATTAAGGTATCATTGGATTTTAAGGATAAAAATGTAATCAAGCGGTTTTCCTCACCTTCCCCTGAAGCCTTCTGTTCTTCTATGAACTTCTCAATCTCTTTCCTCAGCAAGTCGTTTCCCTCGGCTGTCGCCTTGTCTCCCTTTCCATCCATCAGTGTCTGAAACGAAGCGGTTTCAACGCTTACAGTGTAAGGACTTACATCTCACTGAACAGTTGTAGACAGGGTTTCTCCGAGACCAGCACACCTGTTCTTCTGGAGACCTCATTTAAATACGTGTTTGTATGCAAATGGGGCATTGATAATGTGTACAAAGTCACCTGTTTCAGTAGCACGTTGTCCTCCATGTATTGTTTGGCAGCCAGGTTGGCATTGTCTGCCTGGGTCTGCAAAGCAGCTGTGTTGCCCGATTGTGTTGCCAGCTGGTTGATCAGCGTGATCACCCGCCTCATCAGCCTGTAGAAAATGACAGAGTTTAACTCTTTCTTAATCAAACTTCTCCAGCATTACAACACAAATTATCAGTTGATAAACATATTGCCAAAATGCCCTTCTAAACAAAGACTGTTACAGGCATGCAGTTAGTAGACACACATTCAACTAGCTATGAATTGTCTGGTTTTTAAGTCTCACAATGTGATGACGACACAATTCTATAGGCAAGTGATGGAGACAAATCCAGAGATCCAAGACTTACAGCCAGAGGAAGAGAGAAAATCCCGAGATGTAGAGGTTCCTCTGGGCTCGGAACAGCTTCATGTGGAGGTGGTCAAATGTACTGGGATGCAGATTGGTATTTTTATTCGGCTGTGCCCCTGAATACTTTCTTACCTCACGCATAGCGTCTGTAGTGGGGCCAGAGAATTTAAAAGCACCGCATGAGATTTATGCAGCATTTTAACATATTTGGAAAAAAGATGTGAGTCATTCTGATTATAGTGGATTGATACTCACCAAAGAAGAAGACTATCAGAATTATGATCATGGCGATGAAAACTTTGTTCCCAAACTTTGCCACCTTGTGCCAGATATTCAGCTGGAAAACACGCTGCCATCTGAAACCATCCATGGAACTTGCTTTAAAACAGAGACTTTAACTTAAGCATGTTTCCTACTGTGGCTTTACATTTGGATCAGTTGTTATGGCTCATTTCTGCAGTCTGGTTGAGGATTAACAATACCACATTCCTACCTTGAGGCAGAGATGAAGGGTAGACAGAGGAGGAGGAGAATACATATCTCTGCATAAAGAAAGCAAGCTACCGTAGTCCATTGCAACGACATCCCGAGGGATATGGTCTGTAGAAAATGCAACATTTGAGAAATATGTCCAAAATGTCAAATGTTGGCGTGTTCAAGTCAACAAGAGGAACATTCGACCGGCTACGTATTTAACGTCCTCGTGTGTTTTGGGCACATTACTAACAACCACCAACTGAAATGTTTCCGCAATAACAATAAGTCCCTGTTTTAGTGTTAAGCCTCTTATATTTGAACTAAGTCCACGTGCTTGGTTAATTGCCAGTCGTACAGTACGTAGTTACTTAGCCAGCTAGCTAACACGCTGTAGTTATTAGGTATTGTTTAGCATTACGCTGAATCATTCAGTGTGCACGTCAACGATCATAAGTACTACTGGTCCTGTAACTACAGTACTCAAATGTAAAAATGTATACAGATCTAAACTAGATTGCATCATTCCCCTAGCCATTCAAATATTTCAAATAGGTGACCATCTTTAAACGATAGCTATTTAGTTAGCTAACTGGTAAGAAAATAAAGAGAAACACGTTTCGAACTTCTGTAAGCAAACTCAGTTAGCTAAACACAACGCGATATAACTAAGCAACGTTTATTAGCAACTTACTCAGCGGCACTCAATCCCAGAGGAGAAAAAAAAACAACAACTTGGGAACAGCCGATTAACGTTTCCTTGCTGTAACTTTCTCTCTGTGAAATTACGTCATGCGGAAGCTACTCGCTTCCTGGCTGATTCCAATTAGGTTGAATATAAGGCTGATTCTCTATGATGATAACAAGCAAAATAAGTATTAAGAAATTGGGTGTACTTTTTTAGAACACATGCAAACAACACCTTAAATAGAAAAGAATGAAATAGTTTACTATTTATACATTTTTTTTATTATTATAATTTTTTTAAATTTTTAAAACCATAAAAATATACCCAGAAAGACTTTATGATTCACTGACACTCTGCGTGTCGGGTAATCCATACGTGCTGTAGAGGTAATCTATGACAGCGGAGGTGCTATGCAGAGAGTTAAACACCTTCCTCTCAGGCTGAGAGCTAACCCTCTCCAGCATGTAGATAAGGTGCTGGTGAA
This sequence comes from Novumbra hubbsi, assembly GCA_016801125.1. Taxonomy (NCBI): domain Eukaryota; kingdom Metazoa; phylum Chordata; class Actinopteri; order Esociformes; family Umbridae; genus Novumbra; species Novumbra hubbsi. The sequence continues at coordinate 15,573 of JACXGK010003765.1, forward strand.
AGCAGGTGAAGGGGGTCCCCTGGTCAGTGGCGAGGTCCACCCAGTCCCAGACACACTGAAGGGGGGTCTCATTGTAGCCAGCAAACATGGCTGGGTTGGCCAGCATCCCCCGGGCTGCCATTACACCTACAGAACAGGAGGTGGGTAGGTGAATTGAGTGGGACATGTAACTATAAAGATATTGTACAGAGATATTCAAATGCAGTTTCACAAGAGACAGCACGGTAAACTACGTTTTCTGCTTGGCTTTGCAAAGGTCCTAGGTAAGAGGCAGGGGCAAAATATTGTAGATAAACACAGTAGTGGTATGTTTACCACAACCCAAAGTGTGTCATACATTTTTATTAACACTGATGAATAATATTTGATAGTCCTGATACATTTTATGTTATCCAAGCCAGCTGAGCATTTGTTTGATTTCCATGGTTGTTCCAACTGTCTAGTTGTTCATTCTTATAACACAGATTTATTTAAATCAACCAAGCTCTTTCTCATTGACTTTCTACCTAACTGTAGCCAATCACTTTAACGTTCAAACTAAAGCAGGTGCACCTGTGAACCAGGTGCACTAGACAGCAATGTTTGTACAAACACCCATTGTTACAAATCAAATGCAAAGATGGATTTTTCATCATAAACCTACTCATGGGATAAGACTTTCTGATTTGGCTCGTTTCAACCAAACACCAAGTCAGTAGCGTCCATCTCGTACAATACCACATCAGTACATCAGAAAAATTTTGTGTGTGAAATGAATTTCTTGAGATATGCCCTAAACTGACCGTCTACTCCAGTGAGCTGGTGAGTAGTCTCCACATCTTGGAGGCTCCTTATGTCTCCGTTCGCTATTACAGGGACTGACAGGCTGTCCTTGATGGTTTTTATGGCGTCGAAGTGGACCGACTGGTGGCGTTCATCTGCAGTCCTGCCGTGGACGGTAATCCAGGACACCCCCGCCGCCTCAGCCTTCTGACACATGTCCACCGTTCGTCGCAGTTCCTTGTGAATTCTGGGAAAAGAGAGAAACAATGACTAAGTACACTCAGCTGACATTCAAGTTATTTTAAGAAACTAAGCCTTTATATTTCGTATACTGTATTTAGTATTGCAATTAGATCATGAGACCAATCTTACCGTATTTTGATAGAAGTGGTGTAGTTAGGATTGTCCACTTGGTTCCTTACATTTCGAACCATGTCTTTGACCAGCTCTGGTTTGTTGATTAGGCATGCTCCGTACCCTTCTGACATGGCCCACCTTTGGGGACAGCCACAGTTGAGGTCCACTCCATCAGAGAAGGGTGCAACAACACAGGCGGCATCCGCCAGTGTCTGGGCATCGCTTGCAGCAAACTGCACGATCAGAGGACGATCAGCTGGAGCAGATGCCAGAGAGAACAAGATAAATCATTTATCAAATGCAGAACTGAAAAATGTAAAGAGAAATCTCTTAAAATCTGCTATGTATTTTGACATATGAACTGACAATGTTGACATCATGTCCAGATAAAGATCCATCTTAAATCAAAACATTGTCTGTTCTTATGTGCCTAAATAAATGTCCATGGGAGCATACCAGGGTTAAGACAGAAAGAGCATACATCCGCATACTAATGTATCATCGCCAATTTAAGATAATTTATATTTTACCTTTATTTGTTGTAAATTCACTGTCTCTCGCTTTGACAGAACGCAAGAAGTCAGGCGCAACTATCATTGGGGTGAAGCAGATGTCACAGTCATATTTCCTTACCAGTGACCTGAATGCCAATCTGGAAAATAAAATGAATGTGTTCCCAGCATCAAGTTCAACATAGACACTTACATCAGCTGTTTAACTAAAAAAATAAAGGAAACAATTGCTTACTTTGAATATCGCACCATAGGTGCACATATTTTCAGAATATTTCCTTGCTCAAACATGTCCATTACGCTGTTGTTGGTCGTCATATCGAATCGAGACTTTTACAGTAGCTAGTTAAGCATGGCAGTGACTTAATGAGTAAATTCGGGTCGAAACGGGCTCTTGCATGCAGTTCAACGCTCGATTTTAACATTACCGTAACTTGCTAACGTTCATATTTGATGTACGGTAATTAAGGCACCACAATATACAAACCACAAAATAAACACAACACGCCGTTATCAAATAACGTATATACGAAGCCCCTCACTGGATTCTAGTGGGCGTGTTCTCACAACAACCTTTCATCTATGACCTTTGAACGTGAGAAATGTATTTTTGTATTTGCTTAATATTTATTTGGTATGAACTGTCATTGTAGTAGATTTTCATAACAAAATAAAGATATGCACAGGTTTTTACTAAAATATAAAATATATAAAATGTAATTGGTTTACATTTCTCTGTCGCTGTTTTTTTACGTCATTGTGTGATGAAGTGGCAAACATGGAGGGCAGTGGACAAGCTTCAACGAATTCACTGCTAAAAGATGGTAACATTGAATATTATCAGTAAACATATAATCTCAATCAGTTTTACTTTGTATGATTATATGTTTTGTCTACTTAGCTAGGCGCATTAGGCCGGAAGTCGTTCATAAATGAAAGCTTACACAGTCCATAATGTCAAGGCATAATCATTGTGTCTGTAAATATTCGTATTTTTTTAATTAAAACTCAAAACATTTGCGTTTCCCATTTTAATATATGTTTTTGGAAAATTTAAGAAAATGCAGGAAAAAATGAGTGGCGACTTGTTACTGCAGCCGCACAATATCCTAGGTTAGAGTAATCCAGGAAGTAATATAGCTAGCTCATTTACTTTTATATAAATTATAAAACTATTCTTCATTTCTTCTCCAGATTGCTATTCAGATTTTTTGACGGAAGACTTTGATGTTAAGACGTACACAGCCCAGGCCATACATCATGCTGTCATCGCAGAACAGCTGGCTAAGCTGGCTCAGGGCATAAGTCAACTGGACAAAGAGCTTCACAGCCAGGTAAATACTGGCCTTAACATCAACATTTATATATACTTTGACAGTGGTCATTATTTTTGTAATTGGTCCAATCGATTACATGTCTACAGTGAAATATATATTTGTAACCTGACATTCTGTGGCACCAGTTAAAATATTGTTCTCATTACTTTTAATTTGCCTTCAGACAGTATTGACTCTTGTTAATTTTTGTTTGTGTTGTGGGCTTCGTTTAAAATTGCTTACATTTGCTGTGCCTATCTATTGAAAGTAAAATGGAAAAACCTGAAATATCTCATTCATATACATGTAATATACCTTTTACTCAAGAATGGCTTCCATCTAGCCAATGACCCCAACCACTTTACCATAACAACTAGAGCCAAAAAGTAGAAAGTTCTTGACTTGCCAAGCTGGTTTCAGATGTATATCCATTTAAACATAACCTTTTGTTGATTAGAATGAAACGTAAGCAAAAACAAACAGCATTTTGGGGGATCAGTGGGTGTCAGACTTTAGAATTTATCAAACCAAATACTAAGCATACAAATAAGATTTTGACATTAATTGTTAAAAAATATGTAAATAGTGTAAAAATGGAGAATCTATAATCAGGCCTTGAATTGTTTTACATATTACATATACATATATATATATATATATATATATATATACATTAGTAACTAATTAATGAGACAGTTGACAATTATTTCTTAATTTGACTGTATAGTTACTAATTATAAAGTTACTGGTGTGTGTTTGTGTGTGAAATTTTCTGTATAAAAGGCATTTCCTTCCTATGGTGAATAACTGTTGTATGACTGTTGTATATATATTTTGTCAGGTGGTGGCCAGGCACGAAGAGCTGCTAGCTCAAGCTACTGGGATTGAGTCTCTGGAAGGTAACTTCACTTTTGGACATATTTGTATATTTTTGTCATAAGAGTGATTGTGCTAAAAAAGATGATGTAATTGTAGTGCTGTGGAAAGTCCATAGGGGGCGTCCCTGTCACACGGTTGAATATACACCCCCACACGGTACAATCTCATTGCAATAGTGTCCTGTTTGATTTGAGAGTTTTAGAATTGTTTTTGTGTATTTCCTTAGGGGTCCTACAGATGATGCAGACCCGGATCGCTGCTTTGCAGGGAGCTGTTGACAGGTAGGAGAAACACTGATCTGGGACCAGACTAGATAAGCTACACCATAAACCTAACCAGTACAGTAATGAGAAACATCTTTGCTGTGCCAGTGGTTATGAGCATTTTTCAACTATTCCAAGCTTTATTACTTTAGCAGTATAGGATTTTTGGATATGCAAGGTAGGTTCCCTACCAAGTGGGAAATGTGCACTTGGTAAAGAACAAACGCTAAATGAATCACGGGATGAGCTATTTGTGAAAGCTTTTGTTTGTCTAGTTTGAACTGTTATGAAAGTATGTTCAGTGCATAATAGCAATAAATCCTTTTGACCCTTTTATATGTTCTGCGCATAACGGCATATGATCCCTTTGTCCCTCAATGATCTGACCTGTAATAACAGCACTCCACATTTGTTTTTCTCTCATAGGATACGAACAAAGATTGTTGAGCCCTACAATAAGATTGTCGCTAGGACCGCCCAACTCGCCAGATTGCAGGTACTTCAGAGGCCTCTGATGCAACCTGTTGGATTGTCTATAGTGGGTTTTTGTGTTGCTGTGTACTGAGGTATAACAGAAAGGGGAGGATTGCTGCACTTCTGCTCATTATTCCCAGGAAGCAAAGTGGTTGACAGTGTCTTTACCTATGGCTCAGCGAACTGATTTCCATGTTTATTGGAAAGGCATCAAAGGCGGAAAAATAGAGATTTTCTTTCCTGCGCATTTAAACAAAAGAAATTAATAAAAAAAAAGATTCAATACAGATATGCTTTTCCCCAAAGGTACATATTGACTCCTCTAGCCTCTATGAGATGTTTATTGTCTTTACACATTTTTGTAATTTGTACTTTTTTTCTGTTTGTAAAACACCCTTATTCTGGAGGTGGCCTCTGACTGAGGTGCCCCAGATTTTTGTAGTTGCACATAAGGTGTCCCAAGCCCTCATAGGGCTTAATGGTTTTCAGCCCTGTATTTTTTTTCATGTGAGCATCAGTCAACTCATGAACATTTTTATTAAATGTCAAACAAGAAGAAAATGGTTATGCCCCTTTCACCCAGGGTTCTCATCCCTGCCATATGGAATCTCTCCTCACTACTTTGAGAAAAGGCATATTTATTGAGCTGATTTATGAAACTTTTTGGAGGCTGAGCGGTCTTCATTCCAGGAATCCAACTGTAGCTTTTATCTTAAATGACCTGCCTAAATAAGAACAGACTCCCTCCTTTTTATTACCTGAAAACGTTCTGGTTTTCTTGGTTGGTCCTTCACTAATAACACAGAATGCCAAGATAAAGTCTTATGATGTTGTCTCGCTTTGATCCAGTTCTGAGACTGTAAATTGTCTTTTTGTTGACATCTCTGTTGTGGTTTTAGTCCCACACACTCAGGGTCAGTCAAATCAATAATAAGCAGTCTGGTGTTTTAAAGGTTTAACTTCTACCCATGTTAAAAGAAGAACCTGTTGCCCATCCTAGCCAATGCACTGCTAAAGTGTGCCATGGTTTCACAGGGATCCAGTAACCACACTCACACACATGCACACCAACATTCTGTTTCATTCACTAACACTTGCTGTAGATTATAAGTGAACAGTTTATTTACTGGCCTATTTCCCAATATGCATGGAGTTGAAAAAGTGAGTGGGGGATTGATATAAACAAAACATAGGATAGTGTAACGCAAGGACTGTACATCAAACCCAGTGATGTAAATATAATGAATGTGGCTATATACAGCGAGTATCATCGCTGAGGTAATTATGGCTTATGTACATATTGGTAGAGGATTGGTAATCAGCAGTAGCAGCAGTGTGTGCGTGTGGGTAGAGTCTTGTATGTATGTGCAAATAGTCAGTACTGACTAAACAAATGCGGGGGACAAGTCGTTTGGCAGCATTGTTTACCAGTCTTTTGGCTGAGGGGTAAAAGCTATGCGGGGTCCTGACGGTTCTAGACATTTCTGCCACCCAGTAGTAAAGAGAACAGTAGGATTTGGGTGGCTGAGGTCACTGATTATTTTTAGACACACGCACACTATCCGTCTGTGGAGTTGAGACTAGGCTGATTTAACATTCGTGGAATGTGGCTTCAGTCATCAAATAGATCACTGCTTTTCTGACTGTCTGTTCTCTCCTGTGGCTCTGACTCTGTCAACTCTGCATGCCTTCTGATGCGCTCTCAATATCTCAGAGGTGTGTGTTTGTGCGTGAAGAGCTAACGGTGGTGTCCAGACACCACTGACGTGCTGCTGGAACCACATTTGGTTGAGGCATGCAAGCCTGATATGATGTTGGAAGAACAATGCCCGGTTGCTGTGGCGATGCTGTAACTGCTTAATGCAATTGTTTAAATGTCTTCACTCAAAATGACAGACAGACAATGGGTTTGTAGGAGCATTTTCCGACTTTCTATTTGACACTCCCAGGAACTGCCAGCTAGATCTGTATTTGTCATTGGTCGGGAGAACTTCAGTTGTCCAGGTATAAAGTGTGTAAAATTTGAATCAACTGACCCTTTCACATACTTAACTTCTCTGAAAAATATTTCCTTTTTTTTATAAATTAAATTAGTATTGGCACTCTTGATGACATTGTGAAATAAGTAATATTTTGGGTTCAAATATAAGAGGAAGCCATATAAATGTGTTCTAACACAATTTCTTACACAAACATATTTTAATGAGTAGTATGATATCATTCTGAAAAAACATTTTAACACTACAGGTAAAAAGTCACCTTTTAGTGTCCATTAAATAACATCAAATTGATCCAAAATACAATGTAGACATTGCTAATGATGTTATTGAATGATTGTAGCTGGAAATTGTTGATATCTATATGAAATATTTATTTAGGCGTAAGGAGGCCCCTTATCAGCCACCATGTCTTCTAGTTGTTTGCTAATCTCAAGTTTATAATTTTTAAAGGCTAATTGATGAATAGAAAAACCTTTTGCAATTATGTTAGCACAGCTGAATACTGTTGTGCTGATTTAAAGAAGAAATAAAACTGACCTTCTTTAGGCTAGTTGAGTATCTGGTACATCAGCAATTGACCTGAAACAAAATTTCTTCTGAAATTTCTTTCTTCTTTTTCTGAGAAATGAATGCTATTATATGCTAGAAATTGACAAGGACCTGAAAATCTTGTACAATGCTGTGAATTCAGTTTTTTTTCACAGAACAACACAAACTGAGCAAAAGGACAATTAGATTAGAGTGTGTAGTTTGATAAACAGACACCACAACGGTCCTCAGCTGGCATCTTAAAAAAATAATACCCACAAAATACCAGTCTCAACATCAACAGTGAAAAGGCGACTTTGGGATGCTGGCCTTGCAGAGAGGAAAGAGCTGCAAAGAAAATGCCATATCTCAGACTGGTCAATAAAAAGAAAAGATTAAGATGGGCAAAAGATCACACACTGGACAGAGGAAGATAGTGGAAAAAGTGTTATGTACAGCCAAATCTAAGTTTGAGTGGTTTGGATCACAACGAAGAACATGAAGACCAAATGAAAAGATGCTTTAGGAATAGTTTATGCGATCTGTCAAGCATGGTGGAGGCAGTGTGATGGTCTGGTGGTGCTTTGGGGCTGTAGATGTATACCGGGTAAAAGGGATCTTGAACAAGGAAGGTTATCCCTCCATTTGCAACGGCATTCCATAACTTGTGGACGCACCGTATTGATTAGAGCAAATTTTCTCTAACTACAGGACACTGCTCCAAACTATGCAAGAAATATTTAGAGAAGAAGCATTCTGCTAGTATTCAGTTAATAATGGAGTGACCAGCATAGTCACCAGATCTTACCCCTATTGAGCTGTTGTGGGAGCAGCTTGACCGATTGGTCAGAGGGACGAAGAAGAAGGACCTATCAAGCAAATAAAACTTGTGGAATGTGCATGGGGGGAAATCTCTTCCGAAAACCTTAGCAAATTGACACTTGGAGAGGGAATTGCCGAAGGTCTGCAAGGCTGTAATTGCTGCAAATGGAGGATTCTTTGAAAAAAGCCAAGTTTGCAAAGGACACACCCATAATTTCTAACCTTGCCACTGACTATATTTTCAATTTATTTTGCTATATTTCCCATTTAAACTAATTGTATGTATGTTTTCATAGAAAACAAGGACATTTCAAAGTGACCCCAAAGTTTTGAATGGTAGTTAAGGTTTCAAAAGTAAGATTCTTTAGTCTGACCAGGTTGGCACACGTTTGTGGAGTCCTTGGACCACTCCTCCATGCAGCACATTTCAAGATCCTTGATGGTCTTAAGTTTGTGCTTTTCGACTGCCCTCTTCAATTCAGACAACATGTTTTCAATTGAATTGAAGTCTGGAGACTGAAATGGGAATTGTTAAACATAGATTTTCTAGGGCTACAACAATTTCTGTGTTCATTCAGATATTTGGGGTCATGTGAACCTTGTTGAGGGTCTATCCCCAGCCAAGTCTTCCGGCAGAGGAGCTTTAATGATCCGACACCATATTTTATTATGGGTATCAGGTGTTTTTCCTTTTCGTGCATTTCCTTTTTCTGATGGTGTACATGGTCCAAATGTTCAATATTTGTCCACAACACACAATTCCAATTTACATTCCATAAATGCTTTGAAAAAATTGTTTTGGTAATGAGCAGATTCAAAACCGTAGTCATCCTGTTCGTAGTCGGCTTGATCAAGGCAGGGTCTTAGTGGTGCTTTTTACCTCTTTGCAAATAATGACCATGGTTGAAGAGATATTAAAGGCTTTTGAAATATTTTCATACCTATTCCCGGATGTCTGTCTTTTCACTACTTTGTTCCTTTTCTTCTTTTGAAATCTCATTTGACTTGCAATTCCCTACCCAACTGAGTAAACCTACAGCAACTGTTGAAACTATCCTAATCATGTAAATCTATACTATTTATTACAGGTGCAATTACATGTTATATTTTATTTTTAAAGATGCTTAGTTACACTTTAGCAAATGTCCTAACCCCTACCAAAAATACATTTGATTATATTTCAGTTTTATGTTATCTTTAGGCAATATAATTGAATTCACAACGAAGCAAAATAGACAAGTAGATAATCGGAAAAACCTAAATCCTAATTTAAATGCATAAAACTCTGAGGCACTGACAAAACCAAAATCTAAAGTTCAATCGGGTTTATTCCTACAGGCCTTGTAGATGTCCTTGGCGTTAGGCTCGGTGGGTCTATCTTTCTGTCAGTCTGTCTATCGGCCCCTTTGTACGTCTCCGCGGTGCAGAGGTGAGATGGGTCTGAATTAGACAGGTAATGAGCAGACTCTATGAAGCCAGAAGGAACAAGAGAGTGCATCGTTGCTCTTTCAGACAACTGTTCACAATGGCAGCTCCTCTGTCCCTGACCGATAAAGCAATCAGTCTGACACGCCGGGCCCGACGGACGCACGAACAAGCCAAAGGGATGTACCGCCAGCCCTCAGCTGCCTCCCTTTCTTTCCGATACACTTCTTAGCCCAAACTCACGGGTGACCTCCCTGTGTCCTTCCATCCCATTCGCAGCCCAGCATTGCTGCTGCTAGACACAAGTTATTATTATACCTCTATTAATACAAAAGCCAATAAAAAAAAAGAAAGAAAACATGGAAATATCAAATGGGACTGCTTGGAAGATCACAATCAGTAATGCTCAATCAATTGTGACAAATCAGATTAGTACTAGATGAGTTTAGACAGTCAGCCCAATTCTGAAGATTCCCCCCCCCCCCGTAATTGGTCTTTTGGCTAATCACATCAGACTTTCTTTCAGAGCTGATGTCATTGGTCAAAAGTTCAATTACGGAACAATAAAGATCATCATTTTGTGCCAAAGTCATGTTGTAGATCCATGCAAGTACAGGCTACGTTTGTGGTTCTGTTTTATGTTTTGACCCAATTCCTGTCATCCCCAGGTGGCGTGCGACCTGCTGAGGAGGATCATCAGGATCCTGTATCTGTCAAAGCGTCTGCATGGTCAGCTCCAAGGCGGCAGCAGGGAGATAACCAAGGCCGCGCAAAGCCTCAACGAACTGGGTGAGAAACCATTGTCTGTTCGACTCCCATACGCTTCTCTTTAACACAGATGGGGCTGCATAGATCCTTAGTGAACTATTAAAAAAATTAAACACTAATGGGCATTGTAAAATGTCTAATATGCGTATAACTTAATAAACATGCATAGATTATGATGTTTGAAATACCTCCACTTTTTTATTGGGGTGTCAGTACAGCCCCCTGCTGAAATAAGATAGAAGGGTCAAAATGATCACCCATTAGCGTAGGCTTTGTTTAGGTCATGCCAGGTTTGTAGGATTTGACGTACTCTTAACGGTTTGGTATACAGTAACTTTAAGGTAATTGTGAGGTCACTCAGGTTGGAGGTCCTATCAAACCTGTCGTGACAAACAGACAGGCTTACCACATGGTTGTATTTTTAAATGCCACATTTTTAATACCAAAATGTGTCTGACTTTATTCATTACTGTATTATTTTAATGAAACATTGGGAACAAGGGGATGATCTCTGGATGTCTTCCTATTCAATAAGACACTTTAATTTTCTCAACAGCTCCATTTTCTACTATTAGCCAATGTGCAATTAAGTCCAGTCAGTGATGCAGTCATCCATACATTTTATGGCAAATGCATGTTGCATTGTAGAAACATAAAGTTACAGGTGTAGACTACAGCTTTTCAGGGGCTATGAGCTTTTCTGGGGCAGTGCAAATTTCCTCTCAGGCGGTGTTTTAAACAGTACCATTTTCTTTGTGTTAGTGCACTACTTTTGAGAGGTGGTGCTAGACAAAGAATTGGGTTCCCTTTGGATAGTGGGATCATTACCATTGCTCAGTTTTCCATGTGCAAGCAAAGTTGGCTAACATAGAACAATGAGACACTCTGTTCCTGAATTATTGTTATTGTTTTTGAGACCCATCCTAGTGAATCAAGGCCGTAGCTAGTAATGTGTCGGTGAAGCAAAGTACTATGCAAATGAATTGAATAGGCCACATGAGGAGCATTAACAGTGGTCTTCATTATAGAGAGGGAATATAGTGACATTTCTCAGAAAGACCTTCTGCACATTGCATAACAAATGCAAGGATGAGAGTTAGTAGAGGAAAATCAATGTCCTTAGAAATCACATGCTTGTACATATTTATCAGTTTTACCCTTCTCCATGCATGATCTTGTGTCTTTTTAAGAGCAAGCCGGGGGCTCACTTGCCTATGCTTTCTCTCTCTCTCTTTCAGACACACACACACACACACACACACACACAGATGGTCATTACACGCATTCTCCCCCACATATGACTCATATCAAGTTGTCAAACATCTCTGACACAGTTGTCTTTTTCACACCAAATTTGATTAGTTCGGCGGTTGACTCGGTTGTGGCTTCGACTCTTCTGCTGAGTTGGTTCGAGTGTGTTCGGTGTCGGGAACGTTTCAGGTGGGGGTTCGCACAATCGCGTTGTCATCAGTTTCCCAGCTCAGTCAGAAGCAAACATTGCTATTGTGGAGGCTTTCAGGTCGGACCTGGTTGTGTTCTGCCATCTTTGATTGACGCAGTGTCTAGGACAGTGACACCGACAAAACGCTGTGAATGGCCACTGCTTGCACTGCCAGCAGAGTGGTACGCTGAGGGCAACCGGGTCTCTGTTGGCATCATGCGCTAGTTCTACCTCTCCCCCTTCTCTCTCTCTCTCTCTATTTCTCCCTCTGTTTGTCTATCTACCTATATATTGATGCTGTTTTGCCTTTTAATTCTTTCTTAACCAAGCTTTTCAACTGAGCCAGAAATCAATCCCCAGCCTGCCCGGGTGCTCTCAGTCCACTCTGCCCCCTTTCTTCTACCGTCAGGACTTCATAATAGGCCTGGATTACAGGTCTGCTCCAAACTGCTGGCCTAATACAATCACGCGGCGCAGCCACAGTAGCGCTAGCTTAATGTAATTTGGAGCGCTTTCTTCTGGTAGCCTGTCGGACTGGACTGAGAGGACAAGGGGGCGGGGGAAGGGCGCGACGATTGGAGAAGGTGGCGGAGAGGTCATCAGAAGGGCGTCAGCGGTGGTGGCGGGGGGGAAGAAACGAAAGCCGGCGAGAGATGGCAGCTGAAGGTTAGATAGGCGGACCAGAGAGATAGCTGCCTATTATACAGACATTGAAGTGAATACCATGAGGGGACAAGGACATCGGCACCAGGGGAACAGGGATGAGAGCGAGGCCTGCTGTTGTTGAGGAGGGATGGCTGCACCACATCCCCTTCCCTTCATGTATAGTGCACTACGTTGGCCCAGGTTCCATAGGGCTCTTGTGGAAAGTAATGTACTATGAAGGGGTTATGGGGCGGTTTGGGAGCCAGAATCCGATAAATGTCAAGTGGCAGGCCTGTAAGTGCTGCCGTGGCAACACAACCGGTGAGAGCGGAGAAAAAGACATTTCCGGTTGAACCGAAAGAGTCGGTGGAGAGAAATTTAAAAAGGGGGTGAAGAGCGCGAAGGGGGGGCAAGAGAAATGGGTAACCTGGATTCGAAAGCGATGGTCAGTGTTTGGGAAGGAGAGATGGGAAAGCAGGCAGAGGGTGAAACTGAGGCAGCCGCCTAAATGTACAGTTGTCGATAAATCCAGACTTACTGGCAGCCCCAGACACTGTCGTTTAATTGCCTTGTCCCTCCGATTTACCATCTTAGCTTTCTGTATTAACTACCCTGTCTGCTGCCTTGATAGGCAGCCTTCGACCACATAGAATTTATTGTAGGAGTGTGTGTGGCTACGACTAGGATCGAGTTTGCTACGGCGTTCGATAACAGATGGGACATTTTAGGCCCTCACAATGTTAGCTGTCCTCTAATGTGTTACTACTAGAAATCAATATACAATTCACAAAAAATGAATGGAGCACATAATCATCTCAGTATAACACCAAGTCAGTTAAACTTCAGTGAAATCAATCTGTCCAGTTAGGAAGCATAAGCAATTGTGAATCAATGTCACCTGAATCCAAGTCACCAATGAAAAGTGACAGGTGCGCTGGAGAGGCAAAAGCAAGATGACCCCCAAAAAGAGAATGGTTTTGCAGGTGGTGACCACAGACAATTGCTCCTCTTATCGTTCCTGACAGTTCTCTAGTTTTGCGTTTTGCTAGTATCTTTGTCACTACTGGTAGCAAGAGGAAGCTCCTGCAGCACATTCAGGTTCCACAGGTAGTCCAGCTCTTCCAGGATGGCACATCCATAATTGCCATTGCAAGTAGATTAGATGTGTCTCCCAAGACAGTCTCCAGAGCATAGAGGACATAACAGGAGTCGGTCCGTTACAACAAGAGAACTGGACAGGGCTGTAGAAGGGCATTATCCCAGCAGCAGGACTGGTATCTGCTCCTTTGTGTGAGGAGGAACAGGAAGAGCACTGACAGCACTACTGAATGACCTCCAGAGGGCTACTGTTGTGCATGTTTCTGATCAAATGTCATAAACTGAGCACCTCAAGTGGGACCTGTGCTTACAGCCCAGCACCGTGCTGCACCATTGGGTTCAGCCAGAGAACACCAGAATTGTCTGGTTAACTATTGGCGCCTTTTTCTCTTTGCAAGTGAGAGCAGGTTCACACAAAGCACATGTGACAGACGTGTAAGAGTCTGGAGAACGTTATGCTGCAACATCCTCCTGCATGCCCGGTTTGGCGGTGGGTTAGTGATGTTCTGGGGAGGCATACCTTTGGAGGTTTGCACAGACCTTCACATCCTAGCCAATGGTACCCTGACTGCAGTTGGGTACCGGGATGAAATCCTCAGACCCATTGCCAGACCTTACACTGGTGCAGTCGGCCCTGGGTTTTTCCTGGTGCAGTACAATGCCCAGCATCATGGGGCCAAAGTGTGTAGGCAGTTCCTGGATGACAAAGGCATTGATGCCATTGACTTGCCCGCACATTCCCCAGACCTAAATCAAATTGATAACCTCTGGGATGTTAAATTGTGGTGCATCTGACACTGCCAAGTACCGCTACAGACTGTCCAGGAGCTCTTGGATTTGGTTTCTATTAAATGTTGTACATCAAGTAAACAGTGTACCGTAAAGATTTCCATTTATTTATATATATTTCTACTTTCATCAAGACCCGATATGTGATTTAAGTTCCCTTATTCTTTTTTCTGTCAATGAGAAGGCATAATTCACAGAAGCCCATTATTTTCATTATCGAGACGTAGGCCAGCAGAGTTGTCTCCTTTTGAGTCTGTATTGTTGTCATGTTTTGTTCTTATCTGAATTGTCTTCCTCTCATATCTCCGCCTCATTTGTTTCCCCCGCCACGGGAGCACTGCCCTGTCGATCAGAGCAGATGAAGTGTCTGTCACTGTGGTAACCATCAGACACGGAAGCCAGCCTTAGAGACCAGCTGTAATGACAGTGATCCCCCCCGACTATCAGTCAGTCAGACGTTCCACGCTTGGCAGCTGAGCATGCTCCTACAGACTCCTGTAGAAGTGCGTCAGAACTTTTGAGGGGGGGGTCAATACTTTTAATAAATTGATTTTGGAATCCAACCAACTTTTTCCTCGGTCGGCAGCCTTAACATGCTCTAAACTGGCATTCTATTGAGAATAAAGTTGGTGGTTTTGTTTATAATTTTTTTTTCATTATTGAATTGGTTGGCTTTAGTTGCCCAACGTGTAGTAAGAATGCTTTGGAAGACCACCCTGTTAACTACGCTAACTGTTTTGTCAACGTGGGGTCTTTTATGTTGCAGTTTCTCAAAAAAAAAGTAAAAAGAAAAATAATCCCCAAATGTTCCTATATTCCTTTAAGGCAGGGAATCACTGTGTTTAGTCTGCGCCACCGCAAATATATACAGCAGGGGGGAAAAAATCCTTGGCGAGCGGACCGGCACAACACCTCTACTCATGTGACCAACAAACAACCCTTTTTGGTCCTACAGAACAACAGCCTTTTATATAACAACTCTGGCTTGCAGAACACTCCCGAACACTAGAACACGGAGAGCCTCCGGAATCAAAAGCACTCCTCATATCAGCCATGTGTGACCCTGAGCTGGGAGCTGGGAGAGGGGAAAGAGGGAACAGTGATATAGAGGGAGAACGAGTGAGAGGTGGAGAAAGGGATTGAACAAGCCAGCGATAGAGGGGTCTGGCATTCAGTAAGTGATCTAAGAGCCTCGGGGTGTGAAACGGCAAAGTCCCATGACCGTAAAATCACAGAATTAGATACTCTCAAGTTACTTTTCCCAGGTCGACACGGAGAAGGAGGGTGATGATTCGCTAAAGATGCTTGGGAAGTTAAACCAACTGTCAGTGGGCGAGTATGTTTCTCATTGGCCTGGTGCTCCCGGTGGGCTGAGATCACGCCGCTCCAGCGCGGCAGCCAAGCCTCGCAGCCCACCAACACAACCCACCTCAAAAGCTCCAACGCCGTGAAACCCAAATCATTGTGCTCCACCTAACCCCCCCCCCCCCCCACCTACACCTCCTACGACTCTGCATGTGATGACCTGGGCTCGCAGACCTTGGAGTCCCTCCTCACCCACTTGCAGATCCAATATGCCCAAAAGCTCGCGAAATCCCTGATTTACAGCTAATCGCTGCCTCAGAGGAGGAGACGAGTGGCAAATTCACACGGCCCAGTGAGGAACTGAACCTTTCCTCTATATTAATCATGCTCATTTCTGAAGATTAATTATTTGCTTAGCGATGCGAAAATGCTGCGTGGACATTTCACATACACATGAATGTATACAAGCGTTTTTGACGTCCCTGTGAAGGGTAATCCTCCTTCTTCTCACTTAAGAATAGATTTCTGCTCCCGTCTTGCGTGATGACTCAGTTCTGTCAGGTCTGATGGCTTTAACATGTCAGGGTACTCTGCTTCCTAACAGAGGATAGCGGTTAGTTTGAACCACCTCCGCAATACACTCGTAAAGACGACAGATATCTGAGGCCCACATGAAAGACCAGGCTTGTGATCCTGGACTGTGTGCAATGGACACTTTTTTTTGTATGTAGACACAAAAGATCAGTCAAGTTGCGAAGATTGTGTTACGGAGTCGTACTACAATTGTCTGGATTACTCATGTACCTTAAATATTCAAGTGCCTTTTGTCTTCACTTTTGTCTTCACTTGATAGCTGCGCTTAAGGTGTATGCCAGGCTATCGACTTCACCTTTTACAGTTTTTTGCCTGGAAAACAGCCCATTGTGATTTTCATGTAAATGTATATTGTGACAGCTATAAACTGCACAGCTATATACTGGTAGGCAATACCTAAACACCCTACTAATTCATAGGTGAAAAATGCTAAGAGAATGCAATCTGATATGAATGCATGGGATGTTTGTCCCTAGAAGGCTAGGATAGTCTAATAATTGCTTCCGACAAAGCCTAGCTCTGACGTCTGAATGCCTACGTCTACGTTAGCACTACAGAAAACACACCAGATATTTGTAATTCATTACAAAGTTGGTACATCACAGGATGCAAAGTGAACTACGCTAGAACTATTACAATTGCCTAGGAACCAAGTATTTACAATAAGTATTTTAAATGAAGAATTAAGTATACTTTTGAACACAACATCCAATAAAAATGAAACTTTTTTACCCAACCCTTTTAAATTGGAGCAGGGGGGCACAGAATTTTCTCTCGCTTGCTGGCTTTGGTATATGGGGATGAAATACATATGTTTTATATACTTTGTGAGTATTGTAATGTAACTCATACAGAGTGACACTACCTTTAGGTCTGATTCATTATAAAAAGGTTAGTTATGAAAATATGACTTATGATATTTTTTTAAAGAAGGCTGAACACAGCTATGGCTGAAAAACCTTGTGTAGGTACAGATATAAAATTCTCCAAAAGAATATTTTAACTCCTGCAGAAAAAATGGGAAACATTGTCTGGAATAAGACTTGACAATAAGTGTGACCTAATTATCCTGACATACGTCTGGTGGCAGTGTAGCTAATTTGACTATCTGAATAGTATGTGGATGATTTTAATTGGCTGTTAAGGATTAGTTTCCGGATATAATTGGCTTTAAGTTGGTCGGTCCCTAGCATAGTAACTCATTTTTATAATAACATGACACAACCTCCCCAGTAAAATTAATCCTGCCCCAACAGGATTTTTCATTGTGTATTATTGTTTCTTAGTCTAGCCCCGTCCGTTACCTTAGATTGTATATTACAGGTTTTGGAAATTGAGTTATTGACCTCCCCTCTTAACAATGGAAATTAACAAAGGAAATGTAGCCTTTTATCTCATTAGATGTAGAGATACATGGGATGTTTGTTACATCCACTCTTGACAAATGGAAACACATGGATCTTGAATTGCAATAACATGTGAAGCACTATGGACCAGTCAACAATATAATAAATATAAGTGCGCAGTCATTTCACCACTTGCAAGTCTTTAATTCCTCGCATCGAACGGCCCCTGTCTGTTAAACAGTCAGCTAACCACTGTGAATTGTTATTCTGCATGAATGACTGTGACCCCATCTCCAACGACAAACAGGGGAATACAACCCTGACCTTGCAGTGTCACAATGGCGACTGTGCAGAGATGGTGATGTATCGCCTGCTGCGGCCAGACGCTATTATCAAGCTAGCAGTACTGGCCTTGGTAATTGCGTGGCGTCAAGGCGTGAGAGTGTTGGAGAGAGGGGGAACCTTTCAAGGGCGAGGGGTCGTGGCTGCACCGCATAGCTTGTGACCAGACCACTTCACAGTTTTTATCCCCAGGTCTAGGTACTTAAGCCAAACTTTGCTTAGCGCACTGGCCTACAGCGGGTTAGAATCAACCGCATGCATAGTGTCCTCCGACACCAACCCGGGCCCTGACACCTACTCAGTGTGACACTGGGGTCAGCCAGCTTCAGCTCTGGAGCATCTCAGAAGATACAGATCCCTTTTGCCAGTTGGCCCCTCAGTGTAATCGTGAAAGAAAGCAGGCTTCGGTTTTGGCAGCCATGTTGTTCTTTTTATCCTTGTCTGTGGCCAGAGAGCTGGATGACAGCTGTTACAACAGGGAAAGCAGGTGGGGTCATGTCATCCTATAGAGGTGGTTACTGCCAATTATGTGTTGAAAACAAAGATCATGTCTTAGTAATTCTGTGATTTGTTATTTTATCTGGTTGCGGGCTTTCTCTCCTTCTGATTATGTTGTATAGAGCTGCTCGCCTCTGCTTCTGTCCTTCCATCTTACACTAAATCCAAAGCAAAACAGGCAGATGGAAAGAGGCTCTCGGAGGACAAGAGGGGAAGCGAGACCTCATCCGTAAATACTGTTTGCCGCTACGCTGACTTGATGTGCTCTGTGCTTAAGTGGTTGAGTTAACAAAAGGGGACCGAAGAGAGGGAATATGTGAAAGAAGGATCTCTAACTAGAATACCGGATAGATTACCCATCAAACTTTCTTCACATTATTTATTATAAAAAGGACAGTACAGTGCTTAAGTGTCATAATACTATTTACAATATGTTGTCTAAATACTGTACATGACTATACACAATAAAATTAGAACTTTCTACAGCTATACCATGCAGTAGATGGCCTACTGTTGTAATTGTCCTCAACACCACATCAAGCTCTTTACAATAAATAGTAATAAGTTAGCCCTTTCTGGGGAACTACACAGGCAACACACATTCATTTACATTACTGTGGTGTCCCTTTTATGGGATGATTCCTGATAATGTTTTGTCACCCTGTTTGTGTCCATAGCTCAATGTAATCTTATTTCATGTCCTCGTATTCCGCTCTGTTATTGCACATCCTTTAAATAGAAGATTTTCTGTCACGGCCTTTACCCAGACCCCTGTTTTCAATTTCTCTCCAGCCATGCCGAAATTCATGATTTTCTAAGACTTCTAATAAATTCTCTTAATTCTGCTTTCACCTGTTCATACCCCAGTTAGTACCTAAAGGGTTAGGTCAGTCATCATCTGAGTCCATAGCTTTTTCCAAGTCACCCAACACTGTCACTTCATTTGAGAGGTGTGTCTTTTGTATAAACAAATGCCCCTTAAAAAGTGTTGATATTTACGGTGCACCGTTTAGCGTGACCTCATCATTCAAAGGCATCCACATCTTCGGAAGGCAGTCAATACCATTTTATTCAGGTTCCTCGGAAGGCAGACACTTCTGCCTGACCTCTGTTTCCTCAAAAGTGACTTTCCTATTGTTCCTCTTGGGGTCAATCCAGGAGTTGTGGATGACGACATTGTTTGGCGCCGGCTCTGCCTCCACAACGGACACCACCCTTTTCTTCATCTTGCTCTTCAGCACCTTCTGGAACTTCTGCCTGGTGAACGCGTAGAGCAGTGGATGGAAGATGGTGGTCCCGTAAGCCATGACCAGGAAGCCCAACCGAAGCTTGACAGTGAAGTCGGAGGGTCCCGCACTGAGGATGATGGTGTTAAGCACAGTGATGGGCGTCCAGCAGAGCAGGAATGTAGAGATGATGAGTAGGGACATCCTGAAGACCCGTTTCTGCCTCTCCCGTCGCTCCCGGTGCCGTTTCACGGCCCTGCGCAGGGCCATAAGGACCGATACGGAGGTCCGCATGGACAGGACCGCAGGCGGGTTTCCGCCCCCACGGACTGCCCCACTGCTCTGGGATGCGTCGGTAGACTCTGCCTGTGTTGCTCCAGTTAAGGAGACTGCCTTTTTGCGGGGCTTCTTCTTGGGCTGGTTGTGTTGAAAGCGTGTCCCGATGCGGATGTTCAGAGCTTGCAGTATCTTGTAGTAGGTCACCAACATGACAACGGCCGTAAAGAAAAAGATTGGGATCTGAGCCAAGAGGTGGTAGTACAGCCCCAGCTCTGTGTAGTACTCGTTAGCATGGACCACAGAGGCTACAGCCGTCTGGTTGACAAAGTCTGAGCCAAAATGGCTGAAGAAGCCCACCTCAATGAAGGGGACAAGGAAACTGAAGAAGGACAGGGCCCAAATGGAGCCCAGCAGAGCCACGGCGCGGCCCATAGTCAGGACACGGTTGGCCGGGCGCACGGATATGTCGTAGCGGTCGACGGTAATGGCCAGCACATTGGAGGCTGTGGCTACACTGGCGAAGGACACACAGGCCTCGTGGAAGCAGCAGACCAGGGCTGTATCAGCCTCCAATGGGAGAAGAATTACCACAGTAGTCAAAGGAATGCAGGACACACACACCTGGAACCAAATACATTTGGATTAGGACAAATTAAATGGATATTCTGCTGGAGCAGATACGGTGACCCACTTTCAGACCAATCTTAAGATTTGTCAGGCTGACTAGTCTTCTGTTGCTAGACACTTACTGGAAAGTGATGTCATTTTGTGTTCCTACTTCAAGTGGCTGAGGTTATGTATTTTCAGCGCATTAACTGATCCTTCGTTCTGTTTCTATTATATGTCACCAATTGACACTCACCAGTACGTCTAGAACGTGCAGATTCATGGTGATGATGTTGGAAACTGATGTGATTAGGTTCTGCTTAATACAATACAAGACCAGCACGGTCAGATTGCTGCTTAGGCCCAGGACGATCTCCAGAAGCAGGAAACCTGTCAGCGACACCTAGAGGCCCGGAGGATAGTACCAATTAGCATTATGATAATGAGAGCATCTAAATAGCAGTGTTATCATGGCTGTTTGCATCACAATATGTGCTTTTGACCATCATATTGTCAAATTGATGTAGTACGTGGTTTTATAGCTGCTTTGGTCTTGACAGCCGTCATTGAACTAAATTAGACAGTTCATGTTCATTCACATGTATAGAAGATTGGTTGTCTACCTGGAAGCTGACAGGGTAGGGGGCGGCAGACAAGGTCATGTCAAGGTCAGCTGGCTCAGAGGTGTCGAAGACAGTCAAGTTGCTCATGGTGACTTCTGAGATCAGCACAGGAGGAGTATGCATTATCCTAGCCAGAATGAGGAAGAAAACATGGGTTTATTGCAATCATTCATGAGAGAGAGATGTTGTTTTGCCATTAATTGCTTCTAGTCTACATGTCGAGTTGACATCTGCTGAAAAAGACAATCAATCACTCAAATTTGTTTTATAAAGCCCTTTTTACATCTGCAGTTGTCAAAAAGTGCTTTTACAGAAATCCAGCCTGAAACCCCAAAGAGCAAGCAACAACAGAGGTGACTATGTTAAAAGTGACTATTTATAGTCACTTATAGTCACTTTTAATATAGTTCGTCTGTCTCTGACTGACTGCGACTTTCATGTAAAGTGTGAAATGTGGCTGAACCTTTTATATTTTATCTGACTAGATTTTGGTATTTGGTCTGATAGTTTCTTGTCTGAAGTGTTTGCATGTTTGCCTGTCACATTGGGTTTGCACTTTTGTTCATTGCTGATTTGTTGTCCAGTGTTTTGGATATTTGCTAATGAGTGTACTTGTTTTGCCTTTGTAAACCAGATATGACATAGATAAGATTCTGTGTCATTTGGCCAGAAGCTTATCATGTGCGGAGAAACTGTCCAGATTCATATTTTACTTTGTGTTGAAAACAGTCCTGGTGTAGCTCAACAGGCATTTCTATTGCTGACAGAGTGTACTCACCCCTCCCTTGTGCGCTGTCTCCCCTCAGGAGTCCATGAACAAGCCAGAGATGACTTGCTGAGGCCCCCATAGGCAATCATGAGAGCCAATCATTGCAATGTTGTAGATATGTTGCAGCCAAGTAGTGATGATGTAGTAGTAATCGTGGCTTGGCACGCCACCTTTAAATCTGATTGGTGCAGTCGAGATATTGAGGTTCCATCGCAGATGGGTTAACTTAACGGTCAACAATCTTTTTTTGGTGATTCCTCTTCTATCTCCACAGATAAAAATGCAGCTTCACCATTACAGCGCAAAGATTCCAAACTCAAAATAATTTCCAGTTTAACTCGCCCAGAGGCTGCAAACTACACTGATGAATTGCAGAGGACATGCTATCTTACATCCAGTTAAAAAATGAAAGCACTGTATTCCGGTTGGGGTAAAGCACAGAGGATTCGGTAAACATCCAATCATCCTCCTCGGTGGACAGGGAGAGAATGTGCATTGTAACATCCATCCACGTGGTTCGATGGAAGAATGGTTTCTTTTAGGGAGCTCTTCTGTTTGTTCTTTTGTTCTTTGATTGTTAGAATGTTCTCGGATCGTAACGGAGTCTGAGATGTGCCTGGCTAATATGCAAGTCTCCTCCTTTCCTCCTTTAGTCTGTACTCCTTGCTTTACCACCTTTCAGAAACGCCTCTCTATCAGTTTCCAGAGAGCAGAGGAAAGCTCTGTCGCCTTTCAGTCCTGTCAGACCCTGTAATTCCAGCGGAGTAAGGCTAGACCAGTGCTCCTTTTCCTGGTATGTGAATGGAAGACCTGGCAAGAGGATGGTCGTTGGCTCCTTTATAACACTGGGCCATCAGCTATCGCGCTCTCTCTCTCTCTTTCTCTCACAGAGTAGTAGAGAGAGACAAATCAGGTAACGAAATCATCATCATCCCTTTTGTTTATTTTTCTTCCTTCAATGTTCGCCCTGGAAAACAAAGATATGGAACAAGGAAGAGACGTTAATGAAAGCGGAATAATGAACTGGAGGAAAGTGTGTAATGACATCAGATCCGAAGCTTCATTATCCAGACTATCTGATGAGCTGCATCAGTAATTGATCCACTGTACCTATTATCTACCTACTGATCAGTTGGCTGTCTTGTCATTTGCCTGTTTGTTTTGCCAGCCTCTGACCTCTAAATATGTTTGTTTTAGCCCACGCCCCTCAAAATCAATCTACCTCTATTTATAAAAAGTTCTCCATCGATTCCTAGTTAATGTTTTGCTTTTCGGCCCTTATTACTCCAGGCCCTTTAGATCTTGTCTCTGTTGGAAGAACCCAGCCTATGAACTGGTCCATTGTGTATATCTATATTTTCTGTTTCTCTCTCTCTATTTTTCTCCTCTCTTCCCTCCCCCTCTCTGTGTCTGAGCAGAGGCTCATCAAAGCGACGATTGGTAGTGCTGGAAAAGAATAGAGGCACTTATATGACAAAGACCCTATGAGTTCAAATTGCTGTTACACCAAACATATGACAGCATATCCGTATTACGTGTGATTTGTCGGTTTTTGATTTCTGCAATTTCACACAGTGCCACCACATGCAAGGTTAACTGGCTTTTAGTTCTTCACTTACACGCTTGACGGCTCACAGACGCCTTGCTTGCCTTGGAGATGGCGAGCGTTTGTGCGTCTGGCGTGCGCGAGATGAGTGGCAGTCTCTGGCTTTCATAAAAGCGGCGTGCAGTGTTTGCATAAAAGCCTGTGCGCTCCGCTTGAGCAGTGCCGTGCTCACGAGAGATGCTTAACATTAGCAGAGCGTTGATCAAGTAAATGGGGATGAACAGGAGCCAAATTTGAAGCCTTTCTGGTGAAGCTGGGTGCCGCATCAGTCTAGTAGTTCTCCAATGATTGACTCCAGGGTCGGGCATCGCTTCATGTGCAGACAGACCGAGTTGTACGGCGTAGTACTATTGATGCGTCGAGTGAACAGCTTCATACCGCTGGTGAATTTTTGTGTGTATAAAAGGGAGGCTGCAAAGTCGGCAGGTGCTTTTGCTTGGGTTTTTATTTTGACATTTCTTTACCCCCCGGAAATGCATCAGGGTGGCGTTTTGACAGCCGTTCCTGACATATACGATGCTGTGCAAAAGTGCCAATGGCGCTTTTGCCCCAAAAAACTAAAGTAACTGATTTTGTCATTGCGATTCACATCTGAAACGCATTTGTTTGCTTTAGTGTTACAGACCAACATGTGTCACTAAACAAGCTATTGTCACGAAGAACAGAGATATCCGCGTAGCGCTTACATAGGCAATTACCTTTTCCTCTGAGGTGGCTGTGTGCCTGTCTTCGACCATCACGGCACTGTCAGAGACGGTCAGGTAGAACACATTCCCAGGTGAGCGAAAAGGAACATAAAAAGGAGAGAGAGGAAAAAAGAGGCTGTAGACTGAAGGTCAAGGAAATGCAGTGACAATGTCCTCAGGGTCCGTCAGTATCTCCAGGTCTAGTCCGGGTGAGAAGTGTGCATGGATCCAGGCCGAAGTAAGGATATCGCTGACAATTGGGCTCCCCGACCGCTGTGCACTCTGTTGTGCGCTTTCCCCCTCCCTCTGTCGCTCTTCCTCTCCCACTCGCTCCGTCGCCGAGCGCTAATAGCCTTTCCTACTCATCTCTCCACTTCCTTCATCCCTCTCATTCGTTGGCAGCCGATCTCTGTCTGTTTCCCTCTCTCAGTATTTCTCTCTCTCTATTTCTTCTCTCTTTCTATTTCTCTCTGTATTTCTCTCTCTTTCGCTCTCTTTCTATTTCTCTCTCCCTGTTTGTCTCTTATTCATCTCATATAGCCTTTAGAGTAAAGGCAGCGCTTTACAAATTATGTTCACCTATTTTTTTCTCTCTTGACTTTTTTTCTCTCTCCGCTACCCTCTCTTTGTATTTTCCTCCCTCACTACACAGCTCTTACTTTTTCCGTCCGATTAGTATCATGTAACAGGTCCCTCATTCCATCCTTTTTTTAGCTTTGAGTGGTCTAGTTCAGTGTACTACTTCCTCTTTTGTATATGTTATACAGTTTTGTAGGCAGTCTAATTGGGATCTACTGCCGCAAATGCTGTGTTAACATGCAGTCTAAATCCGATAATGCTTCTCTTGGCCAATCACAAGCTCTTTTGATATCAGATTGTTTTCAGATTTGTGATTGGTCTTAAGACAGATATTTTGAAACTGAAAATCATAATTGGGCTGTACGGCTCAAGTGATATTTTGAAGCAATATATTGTTTGGCAAGAATTGGGCTTTTGGGCATTTTTTGTTCAGTTTTGGCTATTTTTACACAAACCCGTCCCAGTGGCTGTCAGTAGGATTGACATTCCACACATCAGCCCCCGTTCTCCACTTTGGAATTTTGATGTCAATGTTAGGCAGAGGATAATGATGTCATAGTTTGGCAGGGAATGGAAAAATGGATGAGAAGCGGACTTGCCCATCCTCGCTCTGTGTTTTCCTCCGAGGGTGTTTTCCAAGGTGCTGGTTTTCCTAGATTGATAGAAGACCTCTTCAAAGGTCACTTTTAAAATGTAAAATTGTCTGCTACTTTCTTCCACTTCTTCTGCTCTGCTCTCTCTCTCCCCCCTCTCTCTCTCTCTCTACTCCCTCTCTCAGTCACTATGCCAGCCTGTGTGTTGAGTTGTCTTTAGTACATGGCTCGGTAACCGTGGAGATGGTAATAAAAACTTAAGAGTGGCAGGCACCCAATCTGTTACAGAGCTCGGCCAGTATTCGAAAGGCTGCTGGTTCTAATCTCAGAGCTCTGCCAAAGGCGGTCAGTCAATATGCTCTTGAGCAAGGCACACTAACCCTCTTCGCTCCCGAGTCACCCTGAATAATGGCTGACCCCCTGACAACTCTGTGTCCTTAGTGGTGTTGAAGGAGCAGTGTGTGCGTTTGTGGAACCGGAGTAACATAAGCACACTGTGTTTGATGTTCCGGAACCCTAGGGGACCTTTTGGCTGATCATCAGGTGTTGCTGTTAAAAAACTTCAGCAGGAACGACCTAATTACACTAAATTTACAGATGATTGCCGGTCGTACTGGTTTCCAGGTCTGTTGGTTTTGCCATTAGTGACAGCAATTTTCAATAGACATTTGTTGGCCCTGCTTTCATTTAAGAGGGATTCATTCTCATTCCTAGAAAGTGTATGCGTCACAGAAAAACACACATGCTCGGGCACACACACCGACTTTCTGACTTCTCCGCTCATACACACACACACAAATGTCTTGACATTTGTGCTCGGGGGTAGAGAATGCCCATAAATGTTTGATGCTGGCATTAATATTGCAACCTCTTATCCGACAATGTCCCCAGTCGCACCTACTGGCTATAGTGTACATACGTTTCTCTACCTTTTCCCCATTTTAGGGGTTTGTGTGTGTGTGTGTGCGTTTGAGAGGGAGGAAGCGCGCAAAGAGAGGGAAAGTGTCACGGACAGAAACACAGGGAGGAGACAGTTCCTGTCACTATTAATGTCTTTATCTTGCTCCAATGGCACTCTTGTGTTTGTGTCCAGCTCCTCGCCATGACCAGAGCTAATGGGGCAGAAACAGTCGGTCATGGCTCAGTGTTCTGTCTGCAAGGGGTGGAGAAAAAGGGGAAAGGGGAAGATGGAGTCAGTTTCCCTGTAGGGTTTTACCTGTAGCCGTACACATTTAGGCAGTATTTTACATCACACACATTCTCGCAGGGCATATTCGCTCCCAGCCCAACAGCATTCTCCCCCCATTCGGAATCATTATACTTAACCAAGGTCGACCTTGGTTAATACGGGATGAGGGATCCTCTTGGTGACCTCATCCCTGGCCGCCTGGCCAGGGATGACCAACATGAGGGTGTTTTTAGAGCGGTTTGCTCAGATGCAGAATTTTGCAACTACTACTTGTAGTCCAAACATTGTTGATACTAGACAATTTCATTGTTATTTATTTATTTTCATTCATAGAGGTCATGTGCGAGGAGGGTATAACTTGATATATTATTTACACACATTTACCTTGTTAAAAAGCTACGAAGATGTCATGTCCTGGATGCGGGCCCCTAGCCTAGCCATCTCTGTGCTTTGGGGCTCCCATTCAGGGCATGGCACATGGAGAGGCCTCTAGCCATCTCTATGCCGTTGTGGGCTCCCCAGTCAGAGCAGCTGCAATCAGTTGACTCTGATTGGGGAGCCTACTTAGGTTAGTTTTACAGCCACACCCGGTGTGGTTTATTGTTTGTGCTTATCTCAACAGCCTCTGTTTAACTCACATTTCATGTGAATACGCTACATGTTTCTTTGTACACCGTTTAATGTTAGTTAGTCCTTTCATTTTACGTTTACAGTTACGTGTAGTTTGTATTTGTTTTGTTTGTGATTAAATACACCTTTTCATTTATTCAAAATGTCCGCGTATGGTTCCGCCACACTACAAGACCGTGACAGAATAAACCA
>JACXGK010003766.1:0-18510 GCA_016801125.1 Novumbra hubbsi
CCCCCCCCCCCCCCCCACCATCACAGCCTGTACTGCATGGCACTGGGGAACGGTCTCAGAAAGAGAGAGACGCTGTAATTATGGGATCGCATGACTTGAGCAGGTAGCTAGACAATCACGTTCCCCTGATTGAGAGAACATTACGTTCATGAAAGGCCGTCAGCGCGGGGCTGTGGCCTGAGCCGACTGGAACCAGACGAGTGCCTCTGAGGCCTTGAATAAGCCTGCGATGCCGGATGAATTAGTCTTTCCAGTTCACGTCATTAATGGCTCCGAAATGGAAGGCTTGTCTTAAAGCGGCGTTGGATGGGAAGAACAGTTCTTCCATAGCCATGTCCCTTTCGGCGTAAATACAGCTTTCTATTTGAAGTGATGTCTCAGTATATATCTGACAGCTGGCATAATTGCTTTTGAAAGGCTGGATGTAATTGAATTTTTTTCCCAACGGAATATTTCCCAGGTGAGCTCTGTATAAAGTATTACACATGCACTTACATCATGTGCTGTATAATGTATTACATATGCACCAACTTGCTGGGCTGTAAATAGAGAGCATTGTATAGTATCAGTCATGTAGTACAATCCAGCTATTACCAAATGTTTTCATGTGTAGATACTACCGTGAGTAGCAACGATGATTTCTTAGTGCGTAAAAAATGTTTGGGATTTTTTTAAAAGAGGAAAATACAATAATGTAAAATGACCAGTCTTCGGGTTCCGGCAGGAAGTTCTATGAGAATTCAGTACCATGGACAGGGCTGAAGGACCGCAGCACCCTGGGTTCACTGACACATCACTGCCTTCGTAATGGTCCTCTGAACAAATTCCAAAGTATCCTTCGCCACAACTCAGCTAATCCCAAAGGTGCTATCAAATGAAATCTAAAGTTGCCAGAAACCCTAACAAGGCTTTCAGTATGTGCAGTAACATCTGCTGGATTAATCGAATGGGCTCTTTTTTTTGCCAGTCAGCAGGAACATCGAATGAGGACGTCTGTGTGGGCCCGTCGTCAGATGAAGCAGGTAAACATGGAAAACATGTCCGATGCTTAGCAGAGTTCTGTAAGCTGATTAGGAGGAAGCACTTAGCTGCATGCGGCTGCCATTATCATGGGCAGGGGTGACATGCTGACATGGAGGACGATGGGGAGGAGGGAGGAGGTGGGAGATGCGGGGGGATGCTGCAAGGCAGGGCAGGCCTCCTGGGGCAAAGCTCCATCTAAATATGTTTGAAATTGCAGTGGTGACAACAGGCCTCTAATTAATGAAGAGGGGGAGGGATTGACGCGAGGGGGGGTGGACATGTGTCAGTGTAACTCTGAAAATGAATATTTCAAGCAGTGTTCGGGAAGAAGAAAAAACTTGGAGGACCATCATCAAAATGTTCTGGGAATGTTCCCATGAACACATCACTGGTGGCAAGGGCTCTTAAATATGTCTACTAGAAACTAACAAAGGTTCCCAGAACCAAACTAAACATTCTGGGATTAAATGGGTTTATGGTTTTTGGCAACCTAAAACAAACATGCTTTAGTCCTTTGCGTTGACTGAAATACTTGTTTCTGTTTTGGAAACATATGCTTTGCATTGTATCTTTACAGTTTAAAAGAACGTTTGAGGCAACCTAAGTGAACATTCACAAAACCCGTTGCAGTTTGCTAGGTGGAAAATGCGACATGGACCATAAGCTTTAACTCCTGATCTGTATGACAGATGGGTCTCTAGATTTATAATGTAGTATACGAGAGCAATAGTGTCTATGGGAAGCCAATGGAACCCCCCTCCCCTACAAACACTTTAAAAAATCCTCTTATCCAAATATTCACTATTTCCGTGTGATTGGCAACACCGTTCTCCATTGACTTTTATGGTGGCGAAAGTGAGGGCCCTCTTAGTTTATTAACAGAATATATGACCAAAATAAAACCATTAAAAATGAATGAGAATGCATTTAGGATATAATGTTTAAAGTCAGATTTTGGGTGACATAAACTGGCCCCTCTTCTGGCAACATTTTCACTTGTGGAGTTCAATCGCTGTCATTGTCAAGGGCAGGAAGGAAGGCCCTGTCAGCCAGGTTAATAACAGACTGGAAGAAGATTAAGTTTTAAAGCACAGAGACGAGTGGAAGAGACCCCACGACCCGTAAAATCAATCTCTCCTGACAACGGGAGAGGAAATGTGCGCCCAGCATTGCCATGCTTTGATTACTATCTAGAGGAGGGAACGTGCTCTTTCCACGGCACTGATCGATACAGATCTATAGAAAAATGAGCAGTCAAATGCACTTACACGCTAGATCAGGAGGAAAGCATTACGGGCAGGTGAAAGGAAGACATTTTCACTGGATCGAGGATTTATAAAAGGCATTGTATGTATGAATTGTTGCATTTTCTAGGGCTGTCTAAATATCTTGCTTTGCAAAAACATTTCAGTTTTATGGGCCTCCCATCTCACGGTTCGATGCAGGTTTGAATGTCCTACGAATGAATACAGTCCATTTATTCATGTGGCCTAACAGCATGTGTAACTGGAAGAGAGTTACTTACTGAGTTCAAGGCTCCATCCCAATATCTTGGTTGGATGGTTGCTTATTGAGTCCAAGTAGATAGGTAAGTTCATGTTGTTGCCGAGATAAATATACATGCAAAAAGTCAAAAGCCAATTACTAAACAAGCGATGAACATAAAACCAATAACATATTATGAGGCCTCAGGCCTGTGACTCCAGGACTCTAGGATAATCACCATCATTTGCTGGACCACACTACAGACTCAAGGCTTTGATGACACCTGGAGGAGGGTATCTAGGATAATGTGTTTGTCATGAGCCCTTCCTACTAAGTAACAAAGCATAGCCTCTGAAGAGAGAATGCAAGGCAATGAGGCAGTGAGGCCATGAGAGTTAGCATGCGTATTGCTTTGTTGCATTAGTCCCAAGGTCAGAAGCCACTCAGTGGCATCTTGTACCAGGAATCCTTTATGACTAAGTTGCAGAGACATATGATCAAAGAGCACGACTGGAGTTCAGCCAAGTGAGAAGGAAAGGCTGGGCAGTGTTTCCATTTCGAGCACTGATGAGGAATTCATGCCCCTTGAGCAATGCTACATCTGTATTCAAATGTGAACAGACAGCACAGCGAAGCACAACCAAGTACGACTACTTGCAAGGTTTTCCGTTTAACCCAGAGGAGGAGCAGTGCAGCGCGAATCCCCAGCCGACGTCCCGCGTTTTCACGGCCTCTTCATATTCAGCCCGCTGAAAACGCTTTCTTCTCCTGTCTTTATCTCTTTTGTTTTTTTGCT
The DNA here is from genome assembly GCA_016801125.1 of Novumbra hubbsi. Lineage (NCBI taxonomy): Eukaryota > Metazoa > Chordata > Actinopteri > Esociformes > Umbridae > Novumbra > Novumbra hubbsi. Next base: position 3,305 of record JACXGK010003766.1, read on the forward strand.
CCCCGCCGCCAGACGAGCTGTCATGAGACGGGCGGACGGTGTGGCGTCGGAGATGAGCGACGGATGAGACGGACAGGGGCGGGCCGGCTCCCGTTGAATGCCACGACGACAGAACAGACAATTGAGTCGATGGAGTTTTGTCGAGCAGTTAGACAGTTTGGGAAAACAAACAGTGGCCATCAGACAGGCGTCCTTCGTCATGTCTCGTCCCCGAGCGCCAGCTGTCATGAGGGAGACGATGCAGCAGCAGTCCATGCAGGGCCAAGGCTGGATGTGCCTGGTGACTCGCCATGGTCCAAAGGGTTTTCAAGGGGCGTGTGCTGGGTGGTGGACAGGGGGTTGGAGAAGGAGATATGTCAGGTGGCGGGGAGGTGGCGCGGAGAACTCAAGGAGACCGGCCATGTACGGAGGCATCTATCCCTCGTCTCTTGATGACACCTCCCCTCATTCAGCTTCACAGTCCCATGGAGAAGTTACAAAGAACACATCACCTCCAGTTACTGGTTTCCGAGCGAGTGAAGCCGCTTCACGAGTGAGTGAAAGACTGTCTTGCAAAATATGGTGAGGTATCCTCGTGGTGTGGAAGAGCTTCATTTAGCAGCCAGCCAGACATTAACGGTATGAGGATTAATAGTCACTACTCCATTATTGCCTACTGACTGCATGAGCCTATGAGGACACAATGTGCTTGGTGGTCTCTACTGTCCTATGGTGCAGCTATATCCTGATTAAACCAAACACTGTCCACACGAGAAAGAAGAGATGCAGGCTACATGACAACGGAAGGCAAGCTTAGTCTAAACGTTGTTTGGGATACATCCTCATCATGTGCTGTTGAGTATGGACACAGCGTGTGTCCTGCTGTGAACGTTGGTTTACAATGCCTACGGGTAAACAGACATCTCCTTTGCCTGTGAATGCATATGACATTTACTGGGCTATGATCACTGGACATAAAAACATATTCAATGGGGTTACATTAGATTCCTTTTAACGCTTTCCCTTTTGTTCCCATCTTTCTCGGCCCTTACATGCCTCTCTGTTAGACGACACGCCCCTTTTATTGCTACCATGGGGACAGCCGTGGGAGGGGCCACCGAGAGCAACAAAACCGAGAGAGGCGAAGCAAGTGCTGTGACACAAACACAAAGAGCAAGCCAAGAGGTAGCTTGGGTTTAATGGTGTGTCTCTGAATTACCAGGGAAAAAGACAACTACAACAGGCAGTTAAGTGACTCCTTCTCTCAATAGTAGTTCCCTGGGCCCCAGGCAGACAGACTAGAGAAAGACAGGCACAGAGAGTCACCAGCACAGAGCTAGAGAGACAGAGAGGGAGAGAGAGGAACCGAGACATACCAGCACAGAGAGATAGAAGGATAGAGAGAGAGACAGAGAGAGAGGAACAGAGAGACAGGCACAGAGAAAAACTAACAGAGAGAGACAGAGGAACAGAGATAGACAGGCACAGAGAAAGTCCAGCACAGAGAGAGAGACAGCAAGAGAGAGAGAGGAACAGAGAGAGACAGGCACAGAGAAAAGCCAACAGAGAGACAGAGGAACAGAGAGAGAGGCACAGACAAAGAGACAGGCACAGACAGAGAGACAAGCACAGACTGAGAGACAGGCACAGACTGAAGCACACGGAAAACAGGTACAAGGAGAAAGATAAAGATAGATGAAGATACAGTGACAGGCAGACCCTTCAGGTGACGGATTTCCAGATTCCATCAAAGCTTGGAATTATGGAGTGTCAAGCAGCAAATATCTAATATTATTGTTTATTATTGCCAATGCCTGAGAGAATTTCCATAATCATTCATTCCCGGAAGTATCTTCACTGTATGTCATTTACAAGCATTGACAGTGCACACGTACATTTTTTTATTTTTATTTTCAGTGTAGTTACATGTTTGTTTTTATTACTTAACTTTTTTTCAACAACATGACACTGATGGATGCAGCTATGGGGATGTTTTACTGCTTTCATTGAAGTACTAATCTTTTTCGCAAGGGGCAACGCATGCAATCTCATTACACATTATACATATTCATTAGCTTGCAATCATACAGATATAAACACACACACACAGATGATCTCTTTGTACGTTCAACGTTGTTACATGCATAAACTGCTAAATATTACTGAACTGATACACATATTTTATTTCACAAAAGATTATGTCTTTAGTATTATGATTGGTTCATTCACTAGTGTTGTGTCTATTCATTAAAACAAATATTTGGAATTTTACAACAATGCATGTGTTATTATTATTGTTGATCAGAATCAGTATTCCACCTGGCGTAACCAACAGCGGGCAGGTCATTAATGCTAATAAAGAGAGAAGATTGCTCTGGTCAATGTAAACAAATGCTTTGTATGCCTTTTTTTAGAGGGCCGCATAGAGCGAGAGAGAGAGAGAGGGAGATAAAAGGACAGAATGGAAAGGAGGAACATAGTGAGGTGTATTTTCCAAATGTCAAATAGAACAATTAGTGTCAATTCCCCGAATTTGAGAGCATTATTCCAGGTTACTCACCTCTTTGATGAGGGTATGCTTGCCAATTTCAGGGGGGGGAACACACAAAGAGCTGTGGAATGGCAACCCAATAAATCTCTTCCTACCACAAATTGAGCGAAAAAACGCTTTAATGCTTGTTAATTTAGTTGTTTATTATGTTTGTTGTTTTCTATAGCGCTTCATTGTTCTACTAATTTCTTTGTTGAGATTATTGGTTATTTGTGTTAAATCAACACATTAAATATAATATTTTACATTTATAATAATTTACTAATGTACACTTAAGAAATAGGTAAATTGTTATGTCATGACTATAAAGAAATTCAAATTTAGAGAGAGACCAAAAGTAACTGAACAAAAGAACAGAAGGGGAGACAGAGGGAGAAGGGGGAAAGAAATATAGGAAGGTTATGAGAAGGGAGAGATAGAGGGAGAGATAGATAAAGAGATATAGGCCTTCCTATGCCAACAATATGCCTCAATTTCATGAGAGCATAAGTAATGGCACAATTTAACTCATAAGAGTTTTTTTGTCTCAAACCCATGGCACCATCTATGCCTGGGTATTGCCTAGATGGTGCCAGAGTGCAGGCAATATTGTCACTCAGTAAATGCCATCATGGCGATACCACAGAATCAGAATCCCTAGTTGGCTAGTTATTGCTCTATCATACGATTTATATTTTCTGTCAACGTGCCATATCATTGTTTATCCATGCAGTATGATTTGAAGTGTTAATTGTGATCAATATTCCCTTGTTGATGTCCATGTGTCCATGAGCTAAACCACAGCCAGGCAGATCATGTTGTCTTGCCCAGCATGTACACAGAGCGAAAGACTACAAGCAATCCGTTTCACATATTCAAGCAATAATTGATTGCTTGAAGGGACCAAGATGAATGTCGGTTGATGTATGCTGGCAACGTTTGGCACCGTCCCTACAACACAACACAGCCAATCAGGAGCCACTGGTTTGGCGTTGTATTGTACAGAACAGAGCCTCAGGGCCTAGGCTTTTACCCCATCAGATGAGGTGACCTGAAGAACACGAACACAAACAAATGGAAACAACAAAGAGCAGAGTGGGTGAGAGAGGGAGAGGAAAAGAGCATCCAAGAGCCAGTCAGTGCGTGTAAGGAGGTGGTGATGGTGTGGCCTGATGGGGAGGTCTGATGGGGAGGTCTGATGGGGAGGCCTGATGGGGAGGCCTGATGGGGAGGTCTGATGGGGAGGTCTGGGGGACTGTGTACATAGGTATCGTGTGCCTCTACAGGCCTGCTTTTAGATACATGAAAGCTATTTAAGATAGAAGGTCAGAAACCTACAATGACCCACAAGGCAACACGGCCATGTTTAACATGCCAGTTCAAGACAGTGGTTTTATGGATGGCCCATGGTGGGAGAATCTAGCCAATCACGGAATAGCGTCTCTATGGAGTGGGCGGGGGGTCAGATGTAATACATGTGGCAGGCTTTGTTGATATTTAAATGTGTGCGAGTACTGTGTGTGCTGTAGCCAGTGGCTCATTAGCTTAACGTACGTTAGATGAACTGGTCATAGGGCAGTTCTGGCAAATGTAACTGCCTGGGCCTGTCTACATTGGGGGCTTTACACTAAATGATTATTACAGTAGCTAATATAGTGAACTTGAGGTTAAAAATGGTGTGTGAGAAATGCTTAAATGCTTAAGCTAATGTCTGCCCCCCGGTCTGTTCCTTGCTGTAAACCACACTATGGTGTCTGTGCGCTCTGTGTGGACGGGTGGACGGGCGTGACCGGCCCCGTGGTGGGGAGCATGTCGTCGGGTGTCTGGGACGGAGAACGGGAGGGGGCATGGAACTGGGGGTCTTCCAGACACACTATTACTTTGACCTGACTCATCTGCACCCGTCTTTCCCTCGTCCTCCCTCTCCCCCCTCCTCCCTCTAACCCTCCTCTGCTCTCTGATTAATGAGTGTCGTCAGGTACCGTCCGTTGCCACTCAGGCCAATTAAGGCATTCGATGCTTCCGCATGACTTCATGCTCTTAAACAAACAACAAGACCTCTGGGTTCGTTCTCCCTCTCTCCCGCTCTCCTTGTCTCTCAGTCTTTACTGCTTTCAGTTAAGCTAAAGTATTACCTTATTTTCACATTTCTTTAAAACAAAATTGTCTCACCCAAGAGACAGTGTCTTCATCCCAATTTGCTTTAAAAGAAACTGAAAGAGACTTCCTGTTTTTTCACCTGTGTTATGCATGCTTTTCCAAATCACCACTGTAAGCCCTTGTTGCGCTGAATCGTTTAAGGCTTGTGGGTTTTGTGTTTATTATGTAGCATGCAGATCAGAGCCTTTCAAAAGCATTTGCTTGATTCAAGTAAGAAACTAATGAATAATTCAGTTACACTTAGTAGAGTCCCGGGAGCGTAGCAGCGTTTAGCAGTATAATGGACACAGCTTTCAAAATCCATGTAAAAGTAAGCTAATTACCATTGATGTAAAACATGTGGATGTGCATATAGTATTATGCTCTTTAGCCGCACCAAGCTGACCACTAGGTTTGACCTTTGACCGTGCCACTGTCCGATGTGTGGCTGGGGGGACAGGTTCCCCCAAGGAGGTAGGAGGCATAGCCAGCTGGTGTTTCTCTCTCCAGCAACTCCTTCAGTCAGATCAGGCGCCTGCAAAGGTATTTGTGGTTGTCAGGCGGGTGGGACTGCATTCGCACGCTCGGACCCATGTGACTTCCTGATTGGACGTAAAATGTAGAATCGCCTCAGTATTTATTTTGTCCCTAAAACTCTAAAATTTTCTTAATTCTTAAAATGTTTTTACTGAACCCTAGTGCCCATTGCATACGATAAAAAGAAGAACAGGTACCGACAGCCTCAATATTGTATTTATCCTCTCTGGGTGCTGAGTTGAGTCTCCGGTCCAATCAGCACCCTGGTCGGGGGTCCAGTGGGACGTGATGCATCTCTCAGAGGTCGGATGAGGAGCTGTAGTGAGGCTGAGTACAAGGAGGTGACTGACTGGTCTCGTTAGCCTCCCTGCGGTGGGGAGCTCGGGGTCAGAACAGCACTACAAATGGAGCAATCACAAGAGAACTTCAGAATGCTTTACGCCTGATGGCAGGGGAACCTGACCTCCACGAAGAGGCTCATCTCTCCAGAGGCTCCAGATTGCTGGACGAGCATACAGCATAGGATTAATCAATTGATGGAGCACTTATCTAAGTGGCATTGCCGATGTGGACCGCGGGACGTAACTTCCTCCGCATCTGATATTCTTTCTGGAAGAGTCCGGGATATCTCATGAAATCTTAATTCCATCAACAGCTAACTAGTTTTTTGTGATGCTACGTTCAACAGGCAAATTATTTACTGGCTGCTTTCATTAATTGCTCTCAGCTATCCATGAGTTTATAAACTGACACTCTTTGTCACAATTCAGAAAGAATACGGAACATTGCTATTGTTGAATAATATTTTTAAATTTTTTATGACATTTAATATATTTTATTTTACATATAATTAAGCACTAAGGAATGGTGTGGTAATTGACCAAAATATCATGGCAGACAGCCTACATTAGGCAGAGTACCTGCATACAGCCCTTAGCCGTGGATAATTGGTCGTATACAACCAACCCCTTTGTGCCTTATTGCTTTCAACTGTGTTGTAACCAGTTTGTAAAATATACACAAATGTATATGTTGCTGTAGCAGTCCTTTACCACAGTACCACAGCTTTAAGTCAATTAGCATTCAGGATTCAAACTCCACGGATTATAATACAGTTAGATAACAGCTGTAATGCAATAGCTTTCTCTGCCTCTATGGAAGTAGCCACTCATGACATTAGCCGTGGGTATCAGTCGATCATATCAGCCATAGAGGACGAGGCGAGAGATGGGCTCCTAATGTGCAGTGATTTGTTCTGTGTGTCGGTGCTTGTGTTCCCTGTGTCAGGGACGGTTGTGTTCTGGTGGTCCCGGATGCTCTCCGCCCGGTGGAGAACCGAGCTGTCACTCCGTGTTAGAGGGCCAGTCCATCACAGGTTGGGGGCTTTCGCTCATCAAGGCGCTCTGCATAATTGCAAATGCAGGAATGTGCAGAGATTTGCACCTCCCTGGAGAGAGGCGATGTTGACACACACACACACACACAGAAGCACACTACCCAATGACAGGGGACATCTCATCTGCCACATGGTGATGGGCCAGTCTCTTGATCTACAGTGACAGATCTGCACTCTGTGTGACACATACCGGCCAACTGACAACAACACCCACTGTACAGAGACCTGCCGAGGGCATACACAAACCCTGCTGAGGGAATGGAGTCAGCCCACATCCACATCCACGACACATCCTGCTGAGGGGATGGAGTCAGCCCACATCCACGACACATCCTGCTGAGGGGATGGAGTCAGCCCACATCCACATCCACGACACATCCTGCTGAGGGCATGGAGTCAGCCCACATCCACATCCACGACACATCCTGCTGAGGGAATGGAGTCAGCCCACATCCACATCCACGACACATCCTGCTGAGGGGATGAACTCAGCCCACATCCACATCCATGACACATCCTGCTGAGGGGATGGAGTCAGCCCACATCCACGACACATCCTGCTGATGGGATGGAGTCAGCCCACATCCACATCCACGACACATCCTGCTGAGGGGATGGAGTCAGCCCACATACACATCCTCAACACATCCTGCTGAGGGGATGGAGTCAGCCCACATACACATCCACGACACATCCTGCTGAGGGGATGGAGTCAGCCCATATACACATCCTCAACACACCCTGCTGGGGGGATGGAGTCAGCCCACATACACATCCACGACACATCCTGCTGAAGGGATTGAAGCAGTCCTTTACACATCCACGACACACCCTGCAGGGGGGATGGAGTCAGCCTACTTACACATCCATGACACCTTTTGTGATTGTGTTTGTACTACCAGTCATCAAAATAGAGAATGTTTAAGTTTCACATTGGCAGTAGCATCTCAAGAGCAATTTTTTGGTGCTTTGCCTTTTCTGTCTCTAATCATTTTCTTTCATTGAACCCAGTCACATTTCCCTCCATTTTCTCCTGGTTGCCACCAGGCTTTTGGAACTTTTTCAAGTCTCTTGACCCGTAAGAGAATGAAAAGGCAAAAAGCAGCAAATGCTGCAGCACTCAAGAAAGACTAGGGGAAATGAATGAAGGTGGGGGAGAAGGGGGGAGTTGGGGGCATGACATTGCAGAGTGTCCGGGGGGAAGGAAAGAGAAAGAGAGAGAGAGAGAGAGCAAGAAACAGAGGGAGGGATGGAAGGGAAAGTTTTCCATGTCACCGCAGTCCCATATTGTCCCAGGAAATGTCATTGTGCCCTTGGGAGCTACAGCAGTGCTGCCAGGCTGGACTCATCTGTCTGAGCACATTTAGCTGGATGCTCCGTGGCCAGACCCTTAGGACAACCAAGAGAAAATCCTCTTCACTTTGTCCACAACACACTAACTCAAATACTGTAACCCCACTATTCTGACCCCGATTCTATTGACTGCTCAGTCATAGGACGACATAAATATTTGACGGGTTTGCCCCTATTGGCTTCTGGAACCTTAGCTAACATCTGTTTCATTGAGTGTGTCCTCATAGCCCTCCTACAAGGGCATTTATGGTTTACATTTAGCGTTGTGTCAAGATGCAGGACAGCAATTTAACAATAAAAACACTGAAAATGTAACAATGAAAGTATCAATCCATCAAGTACCAAAATGCCTTCCGAAGTACATGAACAGTCGTGTTTAGCCGGTCATTTATGGTAAGTGCTTCACTCTACAATAATGTATACCATCTAGCCTGCCAGATTGCTTTGATGAGATGCATATCAATTCCTCTTTCCAAACTTTTACCAGCTATGGAAAATAATGGAACACTTCTGTGGGATTCTTTGTAATTCTTAGGATTTTTTAGTAATTCATTACAATTATTCCAGACATGATGAGCACAGTGAATCTTCCCTTATATGTATAAACCAGTAAGCAAAAAAAAAGAAGCAAAACAATTTTGTTTAAATTATTGAAGGAGCATAATAAAAAAAAAGAAAATGATGGATAGTGATATACATTTTTTTTATGCATATATATTACAAACAATAAACATTATTGATTCTCATTATCTTGACCTGATGAACACCGTGGTTGCTAAGGTACACTCAAGTCAGATAAGTCATTGCTTTCCTGTAAAATAAACAACCGTACATTAAAATATTGACCTGAAACGTGTGTGGAACTCCTGGAACGTTAGGCGGCGAGGAAATGAATGTTTATCAGGCCTGGGCAGAACTCTTACTAGCTGGAAGTCCAGGACACTGCATTTGTTTGACTCTGCTTGATTAAATGCCTTATTGACTGTTGACGGGCCCTCAGAAGACTGGGCTCACCTTCAGATGTCCCACCACACCTACTCAACAGTAAAGACAGATGCGGGGAAAAGGGTCTGTTGTTTGGGGATGTGCTAAAATGACAGTCCCGGAGGGGAGGCGTTCAAATGTTGGCAAACCCACACAAGACAGCTACATAGTCCTTATGGCTGCGATTTTATAATCTGATTTTGGAAATGTATATGCGCAATTTATTGAGCACATAGAGAGTTAGAGAGTTTGTATATAGATATGCAGGAGCCCCATGCAAAATGCTATTTAACAGAAGAGCACTGAAAGTGGCAGCATTCCACCTGAAAACAATAACTGCATTAACTGGTCATGTCAGATGGCATTTCTGCCTCTCCGCACTGAAACATTCATAAAGGCCAGTTAGTGGTGGAAGAACCTAAGAGAGGAGGCAGAGCAGGCTAAGATGTGATGAGGGAATTCAGGCTCGTCTCTGCAACAATTGCACTCGCTTCTCAAAATCACTGACATTAGTTCCCGGAGTTGAAGTTTCTCGCCACACTATATTTGAGGGCAGGTGTGGGTTTAAAAATTTATAAGGACTTGGGGGCATTCGTGGACAGCAAGATTGAATTTTTCACATACAGTTTATCTGGTACTTGCAGCTGGGGACTTCTTGAGGGTGTATTCAGGACCTTGTCAATACGTTTCAGCCGTATTGGCTGTGACATTAAATTAAATAGCTTATTGACTGGTCTGTGAGGTGGCAATGAAGCAGATGGAATGCAGGCTCACCCTTCCTACTGTGACCTAACCTGCTGTGGGTCAGTGCTCCATAAGTTACAGAATAATAGAACTTGATCTCTGGCTTCTCACCACTTCCCCTTTTGCCAGCTCTTTTATTTGTTTTTAATTTATATCGATGGTCTTCTGTGGCCCCTGATAGATACATACTATACGGTAGGACTCATAACCCCCAGGAAATGCCACTGTCACTCTCTTAGCTTCTCAATAGTCCAGGTTTTTCTTCTTCTTTTCTTTTTCTTCTTCCCCCTCTTTATGTTTTCCCACCGTCACATCGGCGACTGAGTGTGGTGCTAAGACGGTTAGCAGACAAGAATGACAAGAGCCACGGGGAAGCATCCCATTACCACCTCTGTCAGTTGATGCCGCTCCTGTGTTGCTACTTCTTTACCTCAGAGGGGTTTACTGTCTCCCACAGGAAGAAAAAAGGCTTAGGTTAAAGGTTACTGGGAGGGATGTGTTCAATACTGTCAATTTATTTCTGATCTGTTGAACTCCTGTGCAGAACGTGATTCTCAGAAATCAACACACCTTGGGCATTGTCTCTCACTGGGTGAGAACACCCAGCTACCCCATTTGGTACCAGGGAGTTCATTGGAACGTTTTCAGTGTTTTGGCTGCACATTGGTTAAGGGAACTTAGTAATTTTTCCGGAAAAATGTATTGTAATGCAATACTGTATCATGAAAAAGTTTTGGATTATTCTTTCTGGAAGGGGGGTTGGTATTGTCAATACCTTTTCGGGGGAAAAGGAAAGTTGGATTTTCTGAAAATGTTTATAACCTGGGGTGTTTATTAATCTTTTAAGAAATAAAATTCTAGGTTATTTTAAGTTTTGGTTTTTATAACTTTATTTAGACAAAAACACATAACAAATAATTGCCTTAGACATTAATAATTTCAACCTGCTTCTTCATTATTGGGACAGAGGATTTGAGAAAATGTTCCCTACAACCTTGTGTTCCCTAACCAGGGAATATGTCCACTGCGCCACCAGCTTGATGATATCTGCAGAGAATCACAGGAATGCAACCCATTCAAAACATTCTGGGAATGATGCAGGTGCTTTGCTTAAGAGAATTATCTGCAAATTGAGGTTGTTACCGAGCTTTGAAATCATTATTTTTCTAAAGGTCTAAACACAATAACGATAAATAACAACCAATACAATTACAATTCTGACGATGTTCTTATATCAATACTTGAATGGTTTGAAATTGGAAAAGTGACAAACAACATTCTCTGTGGTAATTTCCCCACGACTTCAATTCGATGCGCCCTGCATATTTCCTAATGCTTCGAGCACCAGCATTCATGTTGTCCACCGCCGCCAACTACAAGCCAGCCTTGAAACCATCAACCAGCTGTTCCTGAGGAGGTTCAGTCCACGTTGCCCAAGCTGAATGCTTGCTGGGATAGAGAATACAATTATGGAGGGACACCATGTCCCGTCGGTTCAGCCGTGGCTCCACTGGACCTGCTGTGGCACGGCGCTGCAGCTCCCACCGGTTGATTGATGCAGCGCCACCTGCCATGCCGTGAGGCGCACGCGGACCCCGGAACGTGTTGCTGGCCAGAGGTAGTTGGGTTAATGTCCTGTGGAGGCGGAGTGATAATGATAAAATATCACTTCAACCGTCCGGAGGAGGAGATGGAGGCGGAAGAGGGAGGGAAGGAAGCTGGGAGGGGGAGGTGGAGCGAGACTGGTTGATATCTGTCTGTGTGTGTGTGTGTGTGTGCGTTTGGGTTGCTGTAAGATCTTAGTATAAATCAAAAGCGCTTGCTGATATGGTAGCGGTGGGCCTCATTGCCCACAGAGAGAAACAAATGTCCAGTATGTCAGAGTGTGTTATGGCACACGCCGCTTCCCCCGTCTGCCTTGCTGACCAGTCAGAACCAGGCAGGCATGACACAGCTGTGAAGCGGGTTCGGACCCGTTCAGACAACCCATTACCCCACCGATCACCAGTCTCCGCCTGCTGATGATCGCTGCCACAAACATTACTTATAGTTAAGTTATTTATAACTTATTGTTACAACATTACTAAAATAATAACAATGTACAATGAATAAAAAGTTTTCCTCAATGTGATATGATACATGATGTATGACTCATGATATCGTTCATGATGGTTATACATATGTAGTAATTGCATGGGCTTTACTTCCAAGCTCTGATACACCCGATTAGATCGCCATAAATTACAATTTCACTGTAAGAGGATGTAGCTTGTGAAAGAAATTAAAGGAAGTCACTGCTGTTTTGAAAACCAATAATCTGCTAAAGTAAACCGTAAATAGAATATGCAATTGTCTGTTTTCACATGTAGTCTTCTTCAAAACAAAACATCTCAGTGAATTGTCATGTGAAAACATTTTCTGGACTTTCAATAAGGACACAACATCTTTAGCAACTTCAACATGTTTGCAGTTTGAGTCCCCTCTGTATTCACATTTATATTTTTACTACAGGAGTAAAAGAAAATGTCTCAAGCATTTACTTAATACAGTCTTTGTAAATGAGCAGGGCAGTACAAGAGATCTAATCCCACCTGTAATGAGGATCAGTTAATAGACAGAATTAACCACCTAACTCTTTGTATCTAGGAAGATAATTGTCTGACTTTAAAAAGTAAAAAATTGCAAATAACTGTATGGAAACACCTTAAACTTCCCCAGTCCGCTTTTGCAGTTTTGTGAATCTCTGCAGACAACCCTTGGTGTGCTCTGTGAATAGTTGATTATTAAAGTATTTTGAGCGATGAAGTAAAAAAATCCAGAAAAAGGCTTTTTCGCTGAAACTGGTTGGTTTCCAATGAAAATGTATCATGCAACTTTACACTGTCGTCCATTAGCTACACGGTATTTCTTCATCTGCAGTTTTGCTCCCCTGTTGAATCCACATTTCTTTAAAGCGAGGTAGTGACGCCATTTATTTCTTTGTGTAGGTATACGGACTGACAGGAAAAGAACCCAGATTACATTCATGAAAGTTCTCACTTTTCTTCTGTTAACTTTTAAATTCCTTCCTTCTCCATTTTGTCACCTATTGGACAAACAATACAATGGAGCTGAAGAGTCAGAGAAAAGCCAATGGATTTCCTAACCTCTGCAATGTTCCTTCTATCCATGGCTGTTTCTGTATTTGCCTTTAATTTGTATCGATCTTTCACCCACTCCTCAATTTTGCCGATGTCAAAGGGGTGAAGGGAGCATTACAATATACAATGTTTTTTTTCTCCTCTCTTATCGACGGCGGAAATGAAAAGCAAATGGCACCTTTGTCCTGGACGTGCGTCCGCCCGGGCGGAAGGGGCTCTGGAGCGCAGGACAAAATTGAAAAGGTTTCGGGTTCACATCCCACAGCCCTCCCAGCCCTCTGCCTCAAATCCTGCAGCTCGGGAGATTAGAAGAAGCCCAGAGAGATAGGCAGGAGGAATCGGCCAGACCTTTTCAATCTGTGGTGGCAGTCTGATCAAAAAGGCAAGAGTACTCACATTGGCCAAAACAGACAGACGCGGCGAGGAAGATAGGGGGGAATCATTCAGGAACAACCTTGGCTTGATCTTCTTCGGCCCAAAGACAGGTTTTGATTATCTCCTTCTGTGAAAGAAAAACTCTCGTTACGGACAGAATCAAATCAATAACAAACCGCACAAAATCAACAAGGGCAAAGGTCATGTGATGTGAGAGGATAAGAATCAGATTGCTTTTTTCTCCTTCAGAAGAGTACAAAGCGCTAATACGATCCAAAGTGTTAAACTTTTGCTGTGATTAAAGCAAAAAACATTTAACTGAGTCAGATGTTGTTGCAATGACTCACAAAGGTTGCCTGCCTACCAATACAGCATGCATGAATTCCAACGACCACTCACACACCCACATACATACATACATACATACACATATGTGTACAGTATACACGTGTGTATGCATTTGTGAGTGTATGTGTTTGAAGTTAAAGTCTGACTTTTTGTAGCCTCACCAGAACCACATTAAAATTCGGTGAGCCATGCAGGCAGTTTGTGGTACTGCTGAGAGACCTCAGAACAAAGAAGACCAGCCAGCAGTTCACAGGTAGACCTCAGAACCACAAGAGAGAAGGTCACCTACAGTCCACAGGTAGACCTCAGAACCACAAGAGAGAAGGTCACCTACAGTCCACAGGTAGACCTCAGAACCACAACAGAGAAGGTCACCTACAGTCCAAAGGTAGACCTCAGAACCACAACAGAGAAGGTCACCTACAGTCCACAGGTAGACCTCAGAACCAGAATAGAGAAGGTCACCTACAGTCCACAGGTGGACCTCAGAGTCAGAACAGAGAAGGTCACCTACAGTCCACAGGTGGACCTCAGATTCAGAACAGAGAAGGTCACCTACAGTCCACAGGTAGACCTCAGAACCAGAACAGAGAAGGTAATCTACAGTCCACAGGTGGACCTCAGAGTCAGAACAAAATAGGTCAGCTACAGGTAGACTGCAGGTAGACCTGTGGACTGTAGAAGGTCACCTACAGTCCAGGCCATAACCATGTGTCTTTCAATCTAATCTTGTACTGATCTTCACTAACGGGTATAAACAGGGCTGTGTCACTTTTACAGTAAGAGCTATCAAGAAAACACAGAGCTAGATTCCAACCAAACTTATGTAAATAGAGTTGAAAAAATAATAAATACAATGTCTCTTTGGTTGGAGAACATGATTAAATAGACATATCTTGTAAAAATTGGTTTACTATTTTAATGACTCACCATATCGTTTTCTGCCGCTAAAAGAGGTACAATTGTCTAAGAAACTATATTTTCTATTTGGTATATTTCTTCTAGAACCTGCTGTAATTCAAACCATCTTTATTCAAACCCCTGCAAGCCTAAAGCCTCCGACCATACCATATTTTCAGTATTATAGAAAGAAAGCCTCACCACCACAGATCTCATCATTCCTCAGACCAGAACCATACCTCAAACTGTGCTGGCATGAAAAATACCCACACATCTCACAAGCAACCACTCAATTTCCACCAGGGGTTCAGAGAGAAAGGATCGAGAGAGGTAGGGGTTAAAGAAAGAAACAGGAATAGAGAAGGAGAGAGTGAGCGATAGGGGTTAAAGAAACTGCAATAGAGGAAGAGAGAGAGGTGGACAGACTGTGCGACAAAATCTAAGTCTGTGTTTTGATTTGCCTTAAAATATCATTTTTAAAGTTCATCTCCCGCAGAGCCTGGCCTGGTCTGTCCTCTCCCCTCCAGCGTTCTGCCGAGGGCCGGAGGCTCTCTCTTACTAGCCTGCACCATGTTATATGAACCGGGGCGCCGTCGAGGCCCAGATATCCCACAGTGCCTTGCTCCCTCCCAGGGTTTTTAAAGGCACAGCGACCAACACACCCTGCGGCCGTGGGCTGTCAGGGGGGTGACGGAGGGGGATACAAGGGAACGTGTTGCAGGGAGATAACCTGTACGAGACAGAGCCTCTACAACGCAGCACGCCCGGCCTCTTTGACAGC
>JACXGK010003766.1:18610-42802 GCA_016801125.1 Novumbra hubbsi
CCCCCCCCCCCCCCCCGCCAAACCGTACCACTGAACTGCCTCCCTCTGACAGACAGAGAAAGATAGCGAGGTATCCATTCAGAATACAGTATGTGTTTTCCCACATTATGATTTGGGGGTTTGAGTCCATCTGGTCAGTCAGATTCCCGTCTTTTTCCACGACTTTCCTCTGGGATGGTGAGGGTGGGGCTGTCATGACACTTTAGGTCCCAACATTAAGCTGACTACTGGCTTTGTCCCAGAACATCTAATGATAGTTTCAGTAATAATGGAGAGAAATATCTGGGATGGCGGCAAACCAAATAATCAGCAGGAACCAACTATTGTTTTTTGGTTCTAGCTAATCAAGATCGGATATTCATCCTCCCTGTATTTTCTATTACAAAGACAGTGTAAGCACCGAGATTGGAGGCTCTCCGGAGAACAGCCAAATTACAGGCTGTGTCAAGATAGCCTTCTGGATAATGCGTGGCCATTTGAATGATTTAAAAGGACAACTCTTTCATGTGGGCAAATCACTGTCAGTTATATTGACTGAAGACTAAAGACCAAAGTCCATTGTTTTCCAGGAAAAAAGGGTTCTATGAACGACAATCTCATTTGAGAGAAGAGGGTCCTTTTGCAGACATGGTCTTGCTGATGGGGTCGTCACACACCTGCCTCCCGAGGCTCATGAGAGGACTGCTAGAAGCCTAGCGGCCATCACACCTCCAGGGACACTGCAGCAGCCGACCTGGGTTTAAATAATGTTCGAAATTTTTCAATTGCTACTTCCGGAATTCACTACAGACTACACATGCGCTGGATGGGTGGAGTTTTCGCCACCTATGCCTGTTCTATTGGGTACATTTAGCCAAGCTATAAGTGCTTTAAATTATTTTAATAGTATGTCTACCCAGGTCTGCATGGCAGCGGACCTATACCTGCAGGGTTGTTGGCAGGCAACGTGAGGCGGGGGGCTGTTGGAGCTCCACTAGCCCCTCTGCAATAATAGCAAAGCAGCCAATGCTCAGAATATTAATGTCTTCTCATATTTTATTAATCCCTAAATCCATGGGATGCCAGATTGGTGCTTTATGAAAAAAAAACATCAATCCTGTGAAAGTAATGAGGAACATGATGGGGGGGGGGCAGGTACCGGTTTAGGCTTGGGGGATGTGTACCCCCTCCCCCCCCCTGATATTTGGGAGAAAACCAATATTTGCCTGCCTGCTGCTGGTGCCCATCCATTATGTGTTTGCCTCAGGGGTTGGAACCCAACAAAGCAAGGTGTCTCTTTTATTGTGATGCCTTGTCTTTGCTAAGCCTGGTGCACCCCGGCTCCTTCCCTCATTGGATGTCTTTTGGTTTGCTCTGGGGTGATACGGGAATTCTTTGTGGTTGCTCCCAACCTGTCACAGGTACAAGTCCCAATGAGATGTAGCGTAATAATATTCCCCCAACGTGTGTCACCGGTGATAGGCTATGCAAATTGCTAAACACAGGATTTCTAAATCTTACCCGACTCGTTTATATGACATATTATTCAAAGGGATGGTCGTGCAAAAAGAGAATTAAGTGAATATTATTTAATAACTTTGCGAAATGATTGATTGCATTATAAAAGGCGTACGTTTTGAATGGCATATTTAAGCATTGACCACTGAGAAGTAGACAAGATAAAAATGTGAACAAAGAGTTTCATACTACGCCTGAGGCTTACAAGCTCAGGAAAAGTTCTTCTAAAAGACTTGTGTGAAAAAATGATATAACTTTTTTAAGTCTTTGTAAAGCTCAGAATAGGACAGGACAAACACATCTGAATTTCCTTTATATCATCTGATGTGTTTCCTTTTCAAATTGAACACAGGTTGACCAACTGCAGACCAATCCAAAAGTAATAAAACTAAAATATCCTGTCAGATGGATTTGGAGAGAGATCCTCTTTTAAAAGATAGAGTTTTGGAAGTCTGAGCAATGACTGCTTTCCTAGCTTCAAGGTAAAGCTGTTACCTAGTCTGGGGACCCATAACAGACTGGATAATAACGTAGACTGGACTGACGGGGAGCTGCCCCTTCTACCATGGGATTGACACAATACCAGCGGTGGAAGAACCAACAACATTGGTTGGGAAGCAGGACTTTGCATCATATGAAGGAAGAGGAGCAGTTTTCACTAGCAAGTTCATAGGCAAGAATCATGACCTTATCGTGGAGGCAATTTTCAACTGAAAGCTAACAGCATCAAGTGACCTTTTCCACCTTTAATTATTCTAAATGTTTTAATGGTTATCACTGTGCAACACAGATATGTTATAATAATAGTTATAGTCAGACAAAATGGTAACGAGCAGGCTTGGGAAAGAGTTTACTATTTTGGCTATTGTAATTACCCTCGCATGGTACCAATCACTGAGGTTGCGGTGATATTTTTGTTGGAATCTCTTGCCTGTTGGACAACCAAAGTTCAATCCCAAAATATCCTGTTGGACAACCAAAGTTGATCAAAGAACTGAAGGCAAATATTGCTTCTCATAATGTTACATGACTACTTGAGATAATAGGAATGGTAACTCTGGCTCGATAATGAGTTGATAATGTTATGATATATGCTGGTGATTGAAACTGACTATATACATGACTATGTAATTATATGATTTTCCTTAAATATGTGCCTTCTGGGCTTAAGTGACCAACACGTGAATATAGAATCAAAGGACTTATCTTAAAGAAACTAACTTAGCATAAATAGTCACTTCATGGAGACTGTAACTACTAAAGGTAATTTGTTAACTTTCCAAAACAACGATACCAGCTAATGTTCCTTTGGACTACAACACTAGTATGAACTAAATCAGTGGGTCCAGGTGGTTTCGTGTGTGTGTGTGTTATTGTTTCCAGGCCGAGGCACTGATGTGATTATGTTTTTGTGAGCAGATGGACTACAGGCTTAATGACCACTACTACCATTCACTCACCATAATCTACCTTCTCTGTGTGGGAATTCACAGGGAGTTCATTCTACATATGGTACACAGGGTCTCGTATTGGTTGATGGACGTTGAACATTCCCAGGACAACAATTCCGAAGCACTGGGTGAAAATGGAAGACATTTCTGTGTTAAGAATGCCACCATGTTTGAACAAGAAAGACCTGGAACACATCTGATCTAAATGCTCCCCTATCATATAGAAAGCTACCCAGCGTCGAAACTGCCGCAGGTCGGCTCTGGGTATAGTTTGGGTGAAATAGTGTCTGTCTTTATAGGCCTACTGAGAAAACAATCAAATCTCCTTTTAAATGATATCCCAGTTTCTCTTCTCAAACACACCATCTCCTCTACTCTTTCCCTCCTACCAGCGCTACATTTGTTCAAAATTGTGGTGCCAGTAAACCAAATGTTGCTGGTTCTATACCCCGAACGACTGGGTGGAAACCCTTCCATGATGTCCCGGAACAGGACAGGTAACGCCAATTGCTCCCAGGTCGGTGCGGTAAATAAGAAACTGTTCTGGAATACTTGCTCGATAAACTATTGAGAAAATAAAGGGGTTCAACAGCGTCCACATCTCAGGTGAGGGTTTCGGAAGTTCCAGCCCCACGGAGGACCTCACCCTTATCCGACCTCCACCCACCATTAGCCCCTGTACTTGTAGCCTCCCTTCCAACTGACCTCCGTCCAGTGTTCCACACCTCCCACCTCCCATTCACCTGACCTCCATCCACAGTGTTCCACCCCTAAAGCCTCCACCCTCTCCGAGTTCCTCACCATCCGAATAACTTTAATGAGCTATGGAATCCATTAGTGTCACGGTGGTGACCTGGGCCAGATGTAAGCCTGGGCATTAGTAGCTCTATTACGTCTAACAAGTGCTGAACTGTCGCAGGGAAAGGCCATGGGTGCCTCAGGACACAGACAGCAAGGTCTGGGAGGATGGGATGTCCGGATGGGATGACTCAGCGCCCCTTGCGATGTCTCTGTGATTCTTTTAAAGGTCACAGCGGTATTGGTATTAAGGCCTTTCTCTTTCTCATTGTTTGCTAAATCCTCTGCCAGAGACGTGTCCACTCTCGACATTATGATCATGTGCTGCAGTGCCCCTGTCCCCCTGTCACTCTGAGTCTTTGACTGGTTAGCTAGGCGTGTCTAGGTGTATGCAATAAGGGAGTGAGGTATATGGCATATTGATAAACCCATGTGAAGTTAGTCAATCAAATGTATTTAAAAAGCCTGTTTAAGATCAGCAGTTGTCACATAGTGCCTTTACAAAACACCCAGTCCCAAACCCAAAAGCGCAATCAACAAGCGTTGATAGAAAGTTAGATATAACTTTAAGGCCAGTTGTCCCTAATCACTCTCATTAGGAAATGAAAAGTTAAAACATTAGCTAGCTGTGTTTTTAATGAATTCAAGTGGGTTAAAAGATTTACAGTTGACACATCAACAACACAGCAAACTAGCCAACACAGCTAGCTTACTTAGGCAATAAACAATACCAATCCAGGTTATACAATATGGTTGCAAATCTGTGGTTGTGATAACTCGCACCCTGCAGCCATGACTGAATGAACATCTTTGTTAAAGTAAGGATTTTATGAAAACAAGATTACTTGTCTACCTGGCATCATATTGGCAATCCAGTGGTAATCATGCAAACAGTTAGTGATCTGCTTTAGAATGCACTACATTCAGAGTATCTTGGTTTTCTCAATAATAGACACTAGACAGGTCTCAGGTTCTTGTTTTTGTAGAAATTCCCTTAGATGTCTTTATAACCGAGTCCATACATAGCAGGCATAACAGAATGAAGGCACAAAATCAGGATTCTCTCACTGGTATTTATTACAAATTTAGGCCGAGCAACTGGGCTCATTTAGCGCAGTCCTGGATGCCCTGCCTGGCCTGTTCTTCAGAGAAACAAGAGCAATTAGCAGTAACAGGCGAATGCAGTAGTTCTCTGTCCATACTCAGACGCCAGGCTAGGGTTGTTCATGCAATTGCCAGGACACCCAAACATTTCCGATATGCTTCTAAAATGTCATTAAGTCGTTGTTTGCAACAACAAATCAGTAATTGTCTCATTGTATCAACATACTTAAATAACATCTGTCCCCTTTCTGCTTGCATCCCAAATCACACACTGTTTCCTATAAAGTGCCCTTGATTCGACCAACACAGATAAGGCACTAGTAACACACTGAGGGCAATGCAGGGAACGGCAGTGTTAGTCATTTGTTTGTTGATCCACATCAGCTGCTGGTGAAGTGCAGAACAGACCCCCACTGTGTCGCTGATGCCAGATGTTTAAATCCTGGTCGGAGCACAGACAGTGCCTTGTGGTACTGCAGAAGTTGGCACACGTCCGTCTAGCGCCATCCGGCAAGGGCGGCTGGATGTGGGGCAGGGCTGATGTGTTGTCTTGTTCTAATTATTACAACTTGTGGTCAGTCAGGTGACAGCAAGCTTAAGCAAAGATCTGGTAGTATTGGTATATGTACAAAATAAAGCATGCATCGGTATGGTTCTTGGCTAATATACCACAGCTAAGAACTTTATATAGCCTTTTCATTTATTTCTTGAATCATAATTAAAAACAATTATCTTTATTTGTTTATTTACAAAGCACTCCTGATGAAAACTACTGCATAGAAAAGGACACTTGTCAAAGTAAAAAAAAGATAATACAGGACTGGATAGTACTAGATGCACCTACAATGTCTGTACTAAGGTGAAGCATCTTTAATATTTAACATCCCCTTGCATTCATTAGATGAAGCTACAAAATGAGATGAGGCTTGAAAACCTTGTGAGTACTAGCTAATTTAAACTGTTGGTGGAAGTCCCTCTTAAAGTCAAACATTTTGTACCACTGGTTGTTAAGGTGTCGCTACAATGTTATTTTTTTGTTGTTCTTTTGCCAAACATGTGGTATGTATACAGGGCACACTTGCATAACCGAACATGTTCTCAATACCTAAACTGACTGATTAAAGGACACTAACTAAAAACTAAAATCTGAATAGGACACCATCAGAAATATATCATGAGTTAAAAGAATGCCCTCTGGGGAGACAAGGGGCATTCTTTTCCCTCTATGATCTATATTCATGTGGAGGATTCATTTTGAGCCCAGGAATAGGTCAAATGGGCTAAACTGCATGGTGAATAATTTAAGATTCTATTAACATTTAAATTTGACATTGATTTGACACAGTCGGGCCTCAGTGATATGACAAGGTGCTAGGAGGTTGGGAATGGAAAGCTGTGCTATGATAATTGCCCAGATGGCTTATTTTTTTCATGTTTAATGTCATCTTTTTCAGGTCTGTTATTGCACTCGTCAAGAGTGGAGATCAGTTTGAGAGTTACGAAGGTTCACACAGGCAACAATCTGAGGTGTTCCTGGTAATTGATAAATTAAATTGTGATAGCTACAGTAATTACCCAAGGCAGAACATTCAATATTTTGTTCTATTTCTCTGTCCCTCTACAGTACTGGCCAAGGAATGACCTTTCAGAAGGTGACTAGTGGATTGACAATAAACTGAACAGGTGTACGTGAACAAGTGTCAAGATCAAAGGGCCCGTAGCCCTTGGTCACATACACCTGACTGCCAGGACCGGAGAGATAAAGGGGCACAGGCCATGCCACATTCCTGCCTTTTAAAGATCTGTTTACAACCAGACAAACACTAAGACAAGACGGTACAATAAGACAGCCTTGCCACTTGCATTCAGCTCATCTGCATGTAGAGCCTTTATTCACTGGACAGATGCCATGTGTGTCATTACATCTGAAATTACAATAAATTGACCTAGCGATAATAGTTGGATCGGAAGAAAAGGAAAATTACTTCAGTTCAATTTTTATCAAATTAGCATTTGTGGCTCATTTTGGCAAAGAGTGACATAAGGTGGAATATCCTCCCAGCGAGTACAAACAAGTACAAGTACACTACATTTTAAAAGGCTTCTCGGGTTGAAGACAAGCATTTTACTCATTGCTGGCCCTTCGGCAGTGGAATACAATAGGATGCAACTCTGCAAAACTGCACTGAGCCTACAGTAGGAGGAGCCTCATTGTACCATTGCCCTCTTAGGTCTAATACCAGCCGGCATTCTGCTACTTCAGCACTGCTGGAAGGCACAGGCACAGGTGACATGTCATTCTCTAAGAGCCGGCATCCTGCAGTCCGGTTCAGTGTGGTGTACAAAGGGCAGATGTTGCTGAAAAAGGAATAGCTACCTACAGAACTATAGCAACAACACACTACACCCTGTGTTCAGAAAATGCACGGATGAACGAATAGGATGTTTTTGTTCAACAGTTTTATCTAAATATTTGTTGCCCAGTCGATAAGAGACTAATGTACCATTCTAACACTTAAGGTTGCCTTGCTAGCTAGCAACAGGATGTGATAAATAAATGCTGTTTTGTAATAAAACAACTCAGCTTAGCAATGAAAATTGCTATTTTATCTTTATCATGAGAAGCTGGTGTTAGTAGTACTACTGTTACTAAATGAAACCATTACTAAAAGTGGGTGGCAAATGGTAATAAAGGCCACCTGGTTAGCCTAGCCGACTATTATTATACAATAGGAACCTGTGACTTTATCTTCAGATTTTAAATTCTTGGTGAGCTACGTTATTGTCACGTTTCCATCGCAGAACGGAGCCTCCTCTGCTCGCGTGGCGACCCAGCGCTCAACGTTGCTGCCCTTTTAGTTGCCATCGTGTATGTTTTGTCCTGTTTCCCCATGTCCTGTGAAGGCATCCCTCCCTGATTCCTCACAGGTGCTACCTGTTAACTACGTATATAAGCCCTTGTGTGTCTAGTCTTTGCGTCCGTGACTGTTACTTGTTGTGTGTGCAGCTACGTGCTGCTGGACAGGCTACGTAGTTCAGCCTTGCTTTTTTCAGTTCAAGGAATAAACTCTACCTTGCAACTTACCTTCCTGCACCTTGGTCCGTCTTCTTTCACGCCATCACAGTTATGCCAAATTAGGGTGCCTAGAACCCTGGTGATAGAAGAAAAGTAGGATTTGTTGCATTATGATTGCAGTTCTACACCATTGGGAGAAATGCTAAAAACTAATAGATGCTACAATAAAATCAATACATCTAAACTCTTAAATCTAAAATCTCTGACTAGAATAAATACAGTCATGACGTTGAATTGTGGCAAGAATTCCTTTCTGTGTGGTCTTTCGTTGCACTGGCCGGATGATAGTTCCTTAGGAACTCCTGGGTTTTCTGTTTCTACAGTTTTGTCATGTCCACTAAGTGCCAGCTCAATAGAGCTACAGAATGTGACACATCATTTGACAACCAGAAGAGGTCTGGCCATCCCTCAGTCCGCCTACTCTCTTGGTTTCATCCGGTGGGTTTTCCAAGACACTGTCCATCAATTTCTTGTTGTTGTTTTGGCTCGCAGGATGGGTGTCTGAGCACTTTGTGACAACTGCACACGTAAAAGGCCATAAAAAATATGCTTGTCATTAGATTGACACAATAAATTAGATGTCAATTTCAATCAACTCTCGGGTTGGGTTTAAAAATATGGCATGGTAGTCTTCAAATAGCTGTGTGGCTTAGCTTTGCGAACATGGATGATGGATACAAAGCAAAATAATTAAGCAAACGTATAAACTAATAAACTGCCACACAGCCATGTGTTTTGCCTTTTGTCATGAGAATGTCAGAGACTGGAGAATACCCGATGGGACAAATAAAATGGCTTCTGGACCAACAAATGTAATTTTGCGCACAAACTCGACGGAAACCAAAGACAGTAGGTCCCATTTGATGTCACCAGTTATACACAGTCAAAGTCCATGGGGCGCAATGGTGATCAAAGAGGCATAGTACTGTTCTATCCCCCATGTGTCACATGGAGAGCATTAGTCTTTATATTGCTGTGTTGCCCAGATTGTGTGTTTTAACGTGGTGACCATTGGAGATGCACAGCTAGTATTCATGTCTTTATACTGTAGGCCTTGTAATGAGCTTAGTACAATGCCCTCATCATACATTCAGCATTTCAAAGGAAATACTTTGAGTCCCCTCTTTAGAAAAGACATGATTCGGTTACTACAACAATTGACTTCCCTTACGGTCTGTCGTCTGACTCCACGGTAGTGTGTTTGTTGATTCTGCCGCTGTCCTCTAACTTTGTTTCTTATCTGCATGGCCCTCAGCACAACAGCTACAGCCAAACACATTTGATGCTATACGGCTGGGAGTAAACAATTATATGCAATGACCTCTGATGCTCTTGAGAACGATAAAATGCCTTGACTTATGTGCCTTTAATCCGTCAAACTTCATACATAGGAAAATAAATGGAGCCAGAGCACCTAAGTCCCAGTGGCTTCATCATAACCAGAGCTTGAAATGGTGCTGACAATAAAAAAGTCCTGAAAGGGGCTGCTCATCCTATGCACGATATCATAACATACCTGCTGTGATACACCTGCTAGGATATACCTGCTGGGATATACCTGCTATGAAATAGGGGCAATAATATACCTGCTATGATATACCTGCTATGATATACCTGGGATGATATACCTGCTATAATACACCTGCAATAATATACCTTCTAGAATATACCTGATAGAATATGCATGCTAGAATATGCCTGCTATAAAATACCTGCTATAATATATCTGCTATAATATACCTGCTAGAATATACCTGCTAGAATTCAATAGGTAAAAATAAGAGTGCTCTGACATACAACCATGAATACATTATTAGGTGAGGACAGGTTAGAATGTACCATCTTTTATGAGGTTACCACACTCTATTATATTGCAGCCAGCCACCATATTCATGTTTTTTTATTTATTCATATACATAGCCTGAGGTCTAAAATACATAGAAATAAGACTCCAGTAGAGATGGGTTTTATTGTTGGCTTTGGAATGTATCCAAAAACATAAAAACTGTGATTAGTGAACAGTGAATTTTAATATATCTTTGTAAGGGAAGCACTGCTTTCAATATTAGGTTTGTCAATCAGTTAGTTGCTGAATGCCAGGGTTTTGTGGTAGAAAAAATACAATAGATGGTTTGTCACGTCTTGGGTTTTAGCTCCTCTCAGCGCGACAGCCCTCTACATCTTTTGATTAAACTTCAGGTTTCCACCAATTACAGTAGTATGAGACCTACTGTATCATATAAACAACAGAAATGGTGAAAGCGTTAGAATCTGTACGGTGTGTGTGTGTGTGCATATGTGCATGTATGTATGTGCCTCATGCAAATGTATGTCTATTAGTGGACATGAATCTGTATCTTGTCTGTATGTGTATGTCAGAGCGATCAGGGTCAAAGACTATTCCTGACCTCACGTATTATTAGTAATATCCAATTGGCTGGTGCTAACAGGAAGTGCGTAATCAGTGCCCCATCAGAGTGAGCAAAGAGGCTATTACCCAATACCCGTGTGTGTGTGTGTCCGCGCCTTGGGTTCTCTCATCATTACAGAAGTGGAAGGCAGCTAGGAACAGAAAAGTAGAAATCCCTCCAACACCATCATCACAGCTCCTATCCTACCCTCTGTGGTTAGTCTGGAGGGGTGGGCTGGAGGGGGATGATATTGGGGGATGGATGGAGAGATTTATTTTTCATTTTGTGCAAGGTTGAACTCCAATATCCCACTCAACGTCATTTATACGTAGTCCCGCGAGATGAATAATCTGGTATTTGAGGTGAAATAACACAATAATGCGAAGCCTTCTAAATTATCCGTGGACAGATGATTCAACATAAAAGGGGTATCATTTGTCACTGTATGTGTGGGTATCAGTCGATGATGGATGAAAAGCTGGACCAGAGCACTTGTGAGAACAAAGGAGGGGTGTGTGTGGGGTGTGTGTGTGGGGGTATAGAAGGCTGTGTTGATGTCACGCTGGAGATCGGCTGTGATTAGCTCTCTGATATGATGAGTGGTGTCAGAACGAGCAGCTATCCTTAATGAGTAATGCTCCGAGAGGTGATTGAAGGAGACAACGGTGTCACACTGAGGTGGATCTTCTGCCTCAAGTCAACAGCAATGACAGACATATTTGCATCTCAAACAATATTTTATTCTCTAGGTAGTGCACTCATCTTGACCGGTGTCCATAGGGCTGAGGGGCACTATTTAGGAACTAGAGGGGCATTTAGGACAAGCACACCTGTACTGAGTGGACTCCCTTTTTGATGTGAAATTACAATAGATCATTGGCAAATAGCTAACCTTTACCCTAACTCTAACCCTAATAGCTCATTCTCAAATAGTTGTGGTTAATGCTGTTCCCTTACTTTTGCACCATGTAAAGAAATCGAAATGAAAGCAATATGACAGCAATTTATTTTCCATTTTACTTGATAGCTTTTTATAGGTAAACAAGTGCACCTTTTATCCTGAAAACTTACATTTGTATCCATTGTAGAAACGGGTGGTGGCCAGTAAATTGATGTGCCGAAACATTGTGGCATGTTTTGGGGATTTAGAATATATAATAGAATGAGTTGTCTTGAACGCCAGACATTGGACAAAAGTCTGGCATTTAAAAGTTGGTTTCCATTGATTCATTAATTAGTATATGTATTTATTATTTACCTTTTGTACCAGGCTAGTTGACTGAGAACACATGTCTTTCACGGCAAGAACGTAGGTATTAATTACTGTAAGGTCTACCTTCACTACTCACATTTGACCTTCCCACCAGGCTGGGAAACGCACCCCATTCACCCAATCCTATGAACGCACCCCTCACAGCAGATCCCAATCACCTGAGTAGTAATCAGATAATGTCACCCACCTGTGTCTCTCTGTTCTTCTAGCAGCCTCTATTTAAGCCTGGTCATTCACACCCGGTCCTTGTGAGGTATTGTTTGATTGGCAACTCTACTGGACAAAGTCTATTTGTCCAGTACTTTTCACTTGTCTAAAATAAGTCTCTCTCTGTATCCTGACCCGTGCCTGTCCGACCACTTCTCTGGATTATCCCCTTCTGTATTTTAGCATCACGTCCACCTTATTACCCAGTTACCATCCTTCTGCCTGTCCTTCCACTTCTAGCCAGCCTGTCCCTTGGTGTATCGTTGTACCTTCCAGATAAACCTCCTGGGGTTTGAGCTTGGATCCAGCCTTCCTTCTCTGTGTGCATTCATTACAGTTATAGGTAGGTGGGGATGATTAAAAGGCAATAACGATGTGAGTTCCTTATTGGAGATGTGTCTAGGACACTGTAGTTTACAGCCCTTCTCGTATGATAAGTAAAATATGATCTTTAGTGGACACAGAAAGTCAGAACGCCAGGTTTAAAATTCCATCCAAAAAAACGAAACCCATGTAGGACAATCTCCCATCCCTGCCCTGGGACGTTGGGATCTTTAGACCGTAGGGAAGAGTCCTCCCTACATGCCCTGAACGCACTTCAAGCAGCAGCTAATCTCCCATCCAGGGACTGACCAAGACAAACCCCGCTTTGCTTCAAAGGCGACCCAGCATTGGGATACATTGGAATGCTGCAGGCTAAATCAAATGATTAAATACATCACTTCAGTAATACATTTTTAAAGAATTTATCATCATAGGTTTAAGTAGTTTTTCAACCCATTTCATAATACACTTATTCACCTGAAATGTCTCATTGGAGTTTTCTTTCCTGGAGGTATAAAGTTACCAAAACAGTATTATATGTTTCCTGAAAGTTATCAAGCTACCGTCCCATATTTGTTTATTTTCTTTGGGAGTGACATACCAAAGTACAGTCAATAAAGTCAATAAAAATAGTCAAACAAATAACAATACCGCATGCCACCCTAATTCACGATATTAACATAATTATAGAAACATAACAAGCAAATTAACTAAATTAACTATTAGACACTTCTATAATTAATCTAAATGATGTTCTCCCCATCATGGTAAAATGAAAGCATATTTTAATGTGAGACATCATTTGCTCTGTGGTTGAAGTATTTTCGGGGTATATGTAAGAGCATCGAGATCAAAATGTCCTGAAAGTGAATGAGGGAAGTTTCATTCACATCTGAAATTCTCAAAGCCAGTGGATTAATTTTTTCCTTCGCTGGCCTTATGTCCTTACGGTTTGGATCAGGGAAAAGAATGTGCACATCTCATTGCATCTCATCTGGTTTGTGACAAACGCAACAAGATTCACACACAGTCATTTTTACAGTCTAAGAGAGTAACATTAATAACAGCTGTTATGAGACCAACCCATCAGGAGGACCCTGAAGAGGATTTGATTCCAGCTTTATTACCACACACCCTTTCAGGAAACGGAATTGCTTGCCATCCAATTATACCTGACTCTCTCTTTCAGTCTCCCCCTACGCGTGCATATCTAAAGGGCAGGGTATGGATACTAGTGGAGGATCCGAGCTTTAAACTGAAGGGAACCCCTGGAATTGTTTATGGTTGTAATAGATTTTATACAGCTCCCAGGAAGGAGAGAATTACATCCTAAAATCAAAGATGTCTTTGTAGGTCGTCAGCGGTAGTAGCAAAACGTGATACGGGTTAGGAGACTCGAGGACTCGGCTGTGAATCCTGGGCCCCGGTGTCGTGGGGGGGGGGGGGCGGGGGGCTGTATATTCCACTGTGGGAGCTGAACACAGACATCTGCTCTATGCAGCGTCAGCAGTACATTATTCCTCATGTACTTCGATACATCACACAGCCCCGGCTAAAACAATGGCCCAGGTGAGAGAAGTGTCGGCCCTAAGCCCAACGCTCATATAGAGCCACACAAACGCATGACCTAGAAACACTTGAGCAAGGCTAACATATTACTGCCTTAACCTAGACCTGCCTATAGCGGACAGATGATGTATTATGCTTCCCTGGTTGAAGCATTGTTCAACCACACTACAAATGGGACTTTTTGTAAGGTGACTTTGAGGCGTGGCTACTCTTCACTGTCACGGGGCTCACAGATACCTCAGCCTTTCATTCGAAAGAGACAGAATCTCTCGGCGCACCGGATTAAACTTGGACGAGAATAATCTGCTGATGCAGGAGTGAACAAACAAATAAGGGTAATCATCACTCAGGTGGCCTTCATCATCTGGCGAGCAACAGTCAAATCAAGTCCTAGCAGAATGCTTTCTCCGGTAATTACCACGGCAGCAAACACAAAAAGCTCAGTCAAGCGTTTTTATTACTCTTGACCGCTTTAGGATTAAAAGGACAAAAGACCGGCAGCTCTTTTCTGTCCGCCGACAAGACAATTGATTGGCCTGTCGAATTAAACCAGTGCATTGTTATGGTATTGATACACATCATTCATGGTAGTGGTCAGTAGGAGTCTGTCAGAAACACTTGATTTAAGGTTCAGAGGGTTCGACATGTGAGCAAATGGAGGCAGCAAATTGTACTCCTCTTCTGCTGTGTCTCTGTGCGACTGAGTCTATGAATAGCATTGTCCACTGGCAGGGACCCTTCCCATCTTCCCATCCCAGGATGGCAGGACATTTATCACTGAGTTGGCCCCATTTGTAAGATGACACATTCCTAACTGGCCCTACTCCTGCCAGGACAGAAGAAACACAGCAAGTTTGAGTGTTTGTATGTATGTGTGTGTGTGTATGTATGTATGTGTGTGTGTGTTTGCGTTTCTGTGTGGCCTTTCAGATGCAGCCAGGGGAATGTGTGTGTATGTGTGTGTGCGTGTGTGAAGTAAGAACACTTCCTCTATATGATTGTCGACTCAGCTTAAAGGTTACGGGATCATTTACAAGCAAGGTAGGTCTACCTTGGGACATAAAGGGAAAGTTCACATGTTATTTCAGTCAATATAATAACATCCTGCATTCAAACCATGCCTTCAGCCAGCCAAATATCACTCACATGGCAATGCTTATGATAATCATCCATTTTAAGGACACTGAAATAGTACAGTGTTTCCAAAAGAGTCGGGACGCCGGGTAAAATGCAAGTGAAAACAGAGTGCATGAGGTGACAGATGACATAGCTCAAATGTTGAGCCAGAGAAAAATGTTTTGTTTCGGGGACAAATATATGCCCATTTTGAATTTGATGCCGGCAACATTCAGGAACAGAGGAGACCAATAGCTGTAGTTTTGAAAGTGACATGTTTTCCCATTGTTGCTTGACATTACAGTTGCTCAACAGTTCAAGGTTTCTTCATCGCTATTTTTGTTTTATAATGAGCCAAATGTTTTCAATGGGTGACAGGTCTGGACAGCCAGGCTGTTGATATATGTGTACAATGTGGTTCTGTGTGGTTTTGCTGAAATAAGCATGGCCTTCCCTAAAAAACAGGGTTTTTGTTTTACAACTTTTCTTTTGTTGCCCCTATCCCAGCTTTTGTAAAATGTATTACTAGCATCAAATTCAAAGTGGGCATTGATTTTTCAAGGAAGAATAACATTTTTTGTTTCAACATTTGATATTTTGCATTTGTACTATTTTCTATTTAATGTAGAGATACAATATTGGCACGTCTTTGCATTCTATTTTTATTTAAATTTTACACAGCGTCCCAACGTTTGAGGAACAGGGTTTATATGTCAGTTATAGAGACACCCTGGTCAGATAACAAAGTCATTCAGAAACACATGGAGCATGACATTTATATTGTTATATTTACCAAGACAGTGGGAATAGATTTATTATTAATGATAAAAACTATTAATCATTCAATATGGACAATGTGGTCTGGGTAATGCTTGTGCTGTTGTAATGTGTAAACATTTACTATGGAATCAATGAATAAATCACCACCGCGTTCACTGTGGAGAAGGGCATTGCCTAGAATGGCAATTAACTGTAACACAGACTGAGAAACTAAATGGACATGATTGCATACATTTTATTTTCAGCACTTATGGAAACATGCCATGTACTTAGCAAAATCACAGAACTACAGGCCCTAATGTTTGAAATGTAACTACTAATTATGTCTGTGCACTCATTACATAAATGACTGGCCTGAATATTAAAGTTTGAGACAATGAGTGTAGTACTGAAAAACCACTAAAGGTCAATGCATGGGCTACGTCTGTTTCTCCTCATCCTCTGTAGATATGTATGCATGTCTGCCCATTGAGCAGCCAAAATAGTGTGGCTATCAGACCTCCAGATGGATCATCCAGGTCAGACAGCCCTGAGTCCTCCAGCCCTCTACTGGGGTTAATAATTCACAGACCAATTATGTTCTGGGTGGAATATTGGAATGTTCTGGAGGGAACTCCCTCCCTCCCGCTCCCTAGTTTATTCACTAGCCTCTGAGTAAGGAGGGCGAGGGACCTTTTTTCCTCTCTCATTTCCTTTTTCCTTCCTCTCTTTCTTTTTCCTTCCTCTCTTCCTTTTTCCTCCCTCTCTTCCTTTTGCCTCCCCCTCCGCTCTGGCTCTATTTTCCGCCTCCAGCCCCTCCCACTCACTCATGCTCAGGACCCGCCTCCCCCTTCTCATCCTCCCTGCCCTTGATCCTGGAGCCCGCCAGGGGAACGTCATGGTGACAGTGACATTAACAAGGCCCTATCGAGGGGTCCAGGCCAGCTTAATGCCCATTAACAGACACTCGTTAGCCTCATTAGGCAACATATGCTTTAAATCACAGTTCCAGGACCAAAGGGCCAATTAACCATTGATTTCAGACTTTTATTTGTTTCTATTTCCAGCTACTCAGCACATAGGCAGGCAAAATAAATAAGGAGCTCTAGTAAAGGTCCTTATTTGCTGTAACCTTACAGCAATTGTTTGATATAAATGTCAGACTCAATGGGTAAAGATATAAATGAAGAACAAATGCATCAAGTTTTGAAGTTACTTTATGCTTCAATTACTAATACTATTATTATTAACACTAGTATGTAGAGTGAAAAATACTATTCACTCTACATAAAAGTATGCGCAATGAAAACATCACAGACAATTATCCTACAATGCATGTAAATCTACTGACACTTTTCTGTGGCCAACGCACCAGAATAGTGCTCGGTAATAACGTTGCATGATGCTCGACAAGCTCCTCTTTGCCTTCATTCAACTGCTGAACAGTCAATCCATTGCCGAGCCAGTGTCACACGGCGGTGCCTTTTCTATTTCCTGTGGTCCATGTTGTCCTTGATGTCTTGGTACAGGCCTTCTTCACTGTGTGACGTGACTCCCGCTCGATTGGTATGCCATTCTGGGCTGAGTCGCTTCATCCAGGGCGACCAGGGTTAGCGGTGATCTGACATAATGCGGCAGGCATCCAAAGAAACGCCTGAAACCAGAACCCACCATATAATTGTCTTGACGAGAAAAGCATGTGAGGTCTCTTGCCGCGCTCCTCAACCAGTCTGCCGAATGTCGCAGAGGATTAGAGACGAAGCAAGGCTTTGTCACACTCGCGTTACATGCTCTCTCTTTCCACAGATAGCAGAAGTTCCCCTTGTTGGGAATACCAAGGAGGGTGTTCCGTCACTTAGTCTGAGCATGTTAGCTGTAGAGGATACAGTGCCATATACAGTGAGTAGACGCTTACCAGTCTAAAAGGTTGGACAACCTTCTGAGTAACGCTACATATCTCTGAAGTTCAAACAAGCAAACCAAAAGCAATGTTGCAGGGTGAACATGTTTATAGTTTAAAAATAATTACAATAAGATGACATTAGAGCATAGGCCTAACAAGGTGATCAAAACCTACCTGAACATTTGAGGTGATGAAGTAACCTTTTATTAGGTGACTCATCAATGACAACTCTGATTCCTTGGGAATATGCTGTGAAAGCTGAAGCTCTTCGAAATAGCAACAAGTAACGCTAAGATTAAATACACCACAAGGGTGTGGGTTGGACTGAAAAAGAATTGAAGGTAAGCCAAACCTAGGGCTCGTCGGCAGGGCAATCAATCAGTCTTGAACTTTCTGCCAATTGCAATTCGGCTTAAGCCCCTGAAGCCTGATTATGAGGCATTAGTGTCCACACGCTGCCTGAATAGAAATGACTGCCGGCTGGGAAGCAGCTACTAATGGTAATCTCAACACATCCTGCATTAGTGGTACTTTTCATTTTGCCTACAGAGAAATAATAGCATACTAATAGAAAAGGTCCTATTAATTCATGCATATAAATATATAATGTAAACCCGAGACAACAGCACTGAGTGCACTCTATTCATCCTGGCTTAGACTTTGTTTTCCTCCTGTGTTTGTTCTGACGAGAGGCGGATTCAGATTGGAGGACGTCGATACTGGGGTTTTAACTAATGACTGTTCCTATCAAAGCTGCCGCTGTGCCCGGCACTAAGCACGCCAGGCCATGCCAACGTGGGCAACAGGAGACGGACTGAGAGATTTTTAAGCATCGACTCACATTTGCATCCCTCACCGGTGCGTGGGGTGGGAGGAAGGTGAATAGGGACGGACGTGGGGAAGACAGGAGCAGGGAGGGCCGGGAAGCAGAGATCTTTCCTGTAGGGAGGCGAGGAAGAGGCGCAGACACAGATGACATGTCCGGCCCAGTTCACACCGCGCCCGCTTCACGCAACGCTGACTAAAGAGCGGGTGACAGCAGAGCGGCTACTGCAGTGATTACTCTAATTTGTGCTCCGGTTTTCCCTCTGCTTCTATTTTCAGACACACGTGTCCATGAAGGGTGTTGAGGAGGTTGGGAACCGACAGACCGACAAAGAGCAGTTGGATTTCACAGGGTCATTCATCCTGTTCACAAGTGGTTCACATGCCGTTTACATGTTGCTTACATGTTGTTCACATGTTGTTCACATCCCGTTCACATGTTGTTCATATGTTGTTTACATGTTGTTCATATGTTGTTTACATGTTGTTCTCATGTCGCTCTCATGTCGTTTACATGCCGTTTACATGTCGCTTACATGTTGTTCATATGTTGTTTACATCCCGTTCACAAGTCGTTCCTCCTCTACTTGCCAGGGGAGCGAAGATCCAATTCAAGGGGAGGACAGATCAAATTCAACGAGAGGGCAGATCCAATTCAACGAGAGGGCAGATCCAATTCAACGGGAGGGCAGATCCAGTTCAACGAGAGGGCAGATCCAGTTCAACGAGAGGGCAGATCCAGTTCAACGAGAGGGCAGATCCAATTCAACGGGAGGGCAGATCCAATTCAACGAGAGGGCAGATCCAGTTCAACGGGAGGGCAGATCCAGTTCAACGAGAGGGCAGATCCAATTCAACGGGAGGGCAGATCCAGTTCAACGAGAGGGCAGATCCAGTTCAACGAGAGGGCAGATCCAGTTCAAAATAAACATCCAAATGTAAATAAGCTTGACACATTTGCTTTAATGTATTGACACAAGGTGCCTGGCGAGCCCACCACAACCCACATAACCTCACCGTCGGTGCTACTGAGCCTCTGTACATCGTGTTTGGACTGTAGTCCGGCAAGTTACATGGTACTAGGTTTGGCTGCTCGTATAAGCAACACCCCATCTAGGGTTAATCTATTTCCACATTTAAGTGATAGCCATGGCACTTGACCTGCAAAGCTCTCATAATCACCCCTACATGTCAACAAATAGATGAATGTGTCAGTCAGCTGCAGTGAAGCGAAACCGAGCAATATTGCCCCTACTGATTAGAGGTGTGATGTGGTCACACGGCGTGACTAGGGGGAGACCAGGGGGAACCAGGGCACAGGGGACGTTGGCATGGCCAGGCCACAGGGCTCCTCGTTGGGTAATAAATCACAGATGACAGCCCTGGTGGCCTTTACATCATGACACACACAAACTCATATAGATGGCCTGAGGCCTACAACCAGGCTACAGTTGCTAACCGTCTTACATTTGAACCTTATGACTGCTGGGGATTTTTCTCATTTACCCCTCCGCAAAGGTGTTCCTGTATGGCAGGTGTTGTATTTCATTGTATTTTCAATATAGTTTGAGATGCAATAAGGGCGTGTAATAATGTGTAATAGAGTGCTTTGGTTGTGATTGATGCCTCAGACAGATATTATCCTGTAAGGTTTTCTCAAAACTACAATAACACTTTCAGAAACTAAACACAACATATTAACAAAACCCACCAAGAATGAAGCATCATACTCAAAACTGTAATAGTAGACATGAAAATAAATCTTTGCCGTCAAAAGTTACACAATTAATCAAATGTAATTTGAATACATTCAAATACAAATACATTGCTTATGTTTTTCTTCTTCGTTTTGTTTCAATTAATGGTTTTGTTTAAGAGTGATAGAATTGCAATTCATTGATTTTTTTGTTATTGAAAAGCAGTGTTTTCTGCATGACAACTTGATGAAAAATGACAGATTCAAAAAGAGCTGTGTGTAGTTTTGCAACAAAATTGTCAAAGAAAGAGATTTTTGTAAAAACTGGTGAATAGTTCTTCTGGTTTGGGGTAAATATTGAGCAAAGTGGTTTTAATGTTCATAGAACCAGTTTATGTGTGTTAGCAATTTTGGAACTGTAATCAAAAGATGCCATAAAGGTGACATATTTAACCCAAACGATCCAAATATTTTCGCTCAACAACCTCTACACGTTCCATTAAAGCCTCAGGATCAGTGAAGCTGGCAGGCTAGCTGGTGGAGACCAGACTTACTTCAACAGTGTCCCTGTTAACCCTGACAGCATGACGGGATGAATGTGTATGTGTGTGTGCGTGTGTGAGGTCAAATGACACACCGAGTGACGGCAGGATGAATGGCAGGACTGTGAATCCGGTAAAGCATGATCATGTTAATGGGTCTTGGCAAATGGGCCAGCTCTGAGCGTGTGACGCGAGCGGCGGTGTAGAGCTGAGTTGGACCTGTGCTCTGAACCACGGCCGGGTCCATTTCACGGTGTCTACCCTGCGTCCCCGTGACACTCACTCACCCAGATGGAGAGCTCCTGGTGGAGTAAGGACGGATGTTGGGAGAGGAGCAGGGAGCCGTTCGGGGGCGAAATAGAAGCCATGGGGACATTTAGGAGAACCCTTCTCAGCCCCATCTGACCAGGACCGGGGCTTGGAGGACTGATGGGATGTCAATTTGACGGGCCTTTCAAACCCGGCCTCGTCCCTCCATCATCGAGGCATCATCCCCCGAGAGAAGGGTTGTTCGGACGTGCCTCTGTGTTTAACCGGCAGTGAGAGTGAGGAGACGTAATATGTTAGGGAAAGGCCAATTACTAAGGACCATTTTCTCGAAAACTCCCCAAGGGGAGTAAAAAAAAAAACACGAGACAATTTGTATCTCTTTCAACAGTTACAATTTGCCTGAACAGGGAAAATGTAGGTCAACAGCAAAAGACAGACCACTCATTTCGGCTTGTTTATAGAGCCATGACTTTTTGAAATCCAATGACGTTTCAAACACCATGTATAAACAAACGTTTTCAAATGTACATAGCTTTATCCATAGAAATGCATCATGAAGAGTACACACATATGTGCATGCTGTGTTCATATGTGTGTTTATGTGCTTTTCCAGTTCAGCAAAAATGTATGTAGGTAGTCAGAACAGCTCAAGCAATCTGATGGCTTGCAGATGGAAGCTGTCATTTAGAGTCCACAACTGATCTGGGTCACATGGATGCGATGTGTCTCTGGGTTCTTTTGCCCAGTAACGGCAGCTAAATGTTAATTGCCATGGTTTAGATTCCAACACGAATACCACAGCTTTCAGCCAATAGGCATTCAGACTAACTGGGTGTATAATAATAATTAATAGGCTGCTCTAGTTGATTGGGGTCACATGTTTTATCTGGCCTATGCCCTTATTAAACTAATAATCCTAATTGATTACCATGTTCAGCAAAACATTGATGTCCGGGCAATGTTACCATGAGGCACAAAATGTTGACCATCTTTTATAAAATTGCTGTAATGTGACTTCTATAGGATTCAAATCTAGGCTTTGACGCAACTATTGCACAACCCATGAACTTTAACATTGCCCTTGAAGGTACCCTGGGGTTCTCTAACCTTCTTAAATTGCTGAAATTGGTGGGACATCCTTGTGCTGTAAATTGACTGTATTTATATTACAGTTTGTTTGAATTGCATAAACAATTACTTATTTAATACATATATGAAGGAGAAAACATAATGTTGCTGTTTAGAAAGAACATGTTTAATTAACACTATGTTATCATTTGATATAATCAAATATTTCCACCTTGTTGCAAATTATGATTGATTTATTTATATGGTACCTTTTTTGGATTCCAAAACATTAAAAATATTACAGTACTTTTATAACATCACAGTAGATCCAAACATTCCTAACACCACAGTAAATCCAAACATTCCTAACGTTACAGTACATCCAAACATCATAGTGCATCCAAACATTTCTAACATCACAGTAGATCCAAACATTAAAATATTCCAGGACATCCAAATATTTGTAACTTCACAGTACAACATAACAATCCTAGTGTTACAATAGATCTAACATTCCTAACATTACAGTACAGCATAACATTACTGACGTTACAGTAAATCCAAACATTTTAGTTAAATTAGATCCAAACATCAGAGAGCATCTAAACATCACAGTACATCCAAACATCACAATAGACCCACAAATTCCTAACACATTAGTGCATCCAAACATTCCTAACATCACAGTACATCCAAACATTCCTAAAATCACGTTACACAAGAAAGAGTTGTTGGCCATGATCAATTATGAATCGGCAATAATGACAACTCAGAGATTCTTCAGCTATGCAGAAAGGTGTCTCAATAGACCAGAGCCCAATCATAGACCAATCATATTCCACCCCAGGAGACACTCATCCATCTCCCACCGTGTCTTATGGGGTTCTTCTGTCTGGTTTGTCCCAGTGAGGAAATACAGCAGGCTTATTCTGGGCACGGCCCTACTGTGATACCGATAGGACTGTGTACCAAACCAAGAACCAGAGGGTGCTTGCAGGTGTCAGGGTTCCACCCTAGCCTGACGGTTTTCGCCTCGTTTCCACCCCCTGGTGGCCGTTGGGCGCCAGTACCGATCACCGTCACAATCACACCCAGTCACCAATCACTCACTCAACGGCCCGCACCTGTCCCTCATCGGTCAATCACGGTTCCTACATAGGTTCCCTGTTCCCATTCCCCTGTGTCAGTACAAACACAATACTTCGCTAGAGTGCTAGACGACGTATGTTTATTGACTTCACGCGTTTCATCGCAGCCTTTCAGCCTTCGAGCTTATTATCACCGTGCTTGGTTACAATACGTATATATATATATATATACATAGGTCTCCACCTATACCCCTGGACTTAAATGAGCCCAGCTCATCGATAGGAGTACACTGCCTACCACCCCGTTAACAGCAGGAACAGACAGTGGAATCCTCTCGGGAGTGGTTCACTCAAGTCGCGCAATTGGATCTACCTTTACGCTCTGTTCACAACGCTACCCTTACAGATTGTACTGACCATTTAAATGGATCCAGCCGACTTGACCCCCATCCACCACGCCCTGAATCTTCAGGGCGCGGCCCTCAACCGGCATGAAGACCTCCTACAGTCGCTCTCGAGCTCCATGACAGAGTTGATGACAGCGTTTAGGAGCGAACGGCTCCAACCGGCGAGGCCGGAGACCACGTTGGAGCAGGACAGTGTTGGGGATGTACGCTCGCCCTTTCCATCGGTGTCACCATCCTATCGGGAACCCCACGTCGCTCCCCCCGAGCGGTTCACAGGCGAACCGGGTCGACTCCGACCCCTTCCTCCTGCAATGCTCCCTGGTGTTCGAGCAACAACCCCTGTCCTACCCGTCCGACCGGTCCCGGATTGCCTACGTAGTCGGAGCTCTGTCCGGGCGTGCCCTGTCTTGGGCATCGGCCGTTTGGCTCAACGACAGCCCTCTTTGTAACACCTACGCTACCTTTACGACGGAGCTACAAAAGGTGTTCAACGACCAGGACGGAGAGCGAGACGCGGGACGTAGACTCCTTGGGTTGCGCCAGGGCCGCCGCAGCGTTGCGGATTACGCAATAGATTTCCGCATCCTATCCGCCGAGAGTGGTTGGAAAGAAGCAGCCTTGCAAGGTGCCTTCACTAACGGGCTATCCGAGACCCTCAAGGACGAGCTGGCCTCTCGGGAGGAGCCCGGCACTTTGGACCAACTAGTCGCTCTGGCCCAACGAGTCGACACCCGACTCAGGGAACGTAACCGGGAGAAGCCACCTGCCGCGAGGTCTCAGCGTTCGCCTTCGCCTACCAGGACGTGGA
>JACXGK010003767.1:0-42781 GCA_016801125.1 Novumbra hubbsi
ACCGTTATATTTCAGCACGGTCCTTCTTAACAGCCGACCGTTATATTTCAGCACGGTCCTTCTTAACAGCCGACCGTTATATTTCAGCACGGTAATTCTTAGATGCCGACCATTTAATTGGTGCATTTTGCCCATAGTCACGACAAAATATCTCCCATCAGCGAGACTTCCCAGGTCCATGACGTCACCTGATCGAAGAGTTTCCTGTTGACGAAGAGGGTGTTGTCTGGCTTGGCCAGCTGGCGAGCGAGGAAGGTGAACAGACATCCCACCTGAGACGGCGTGAAGTCGCTGTTCTCCACCATCACCTAGAGGGCACATTGACCACAACACATAACTCAGACTATCAGACAGAGAGAGAAAGAGAGAGAGAGAAGGAAGGAAGAGGAAGGGGGAGGGGGAGGAGGAGGGAGGGAGAAATTGGGGTAGAGAGAGAGAAAGGAAGAGATGGGGGAGGGAGAAAGAGAAGGGGGAGAGGGGAGGGAAAGAGGGGGAGAGGGAGGGAAAATAAACTCTACCTTGAGTAAAATGTCCACAATCCTCTGTTGATATTCAAGAGCTTGTTTGTCGTTCTTAAAGTCCTCAAACGTCTGTGAGGGTGAGAAGGTCCATGAAAACATCTAGAAACCACCAGACAGAGATCTGTGCCACCTCCCTTAGCAGATTGACATGCACACACTCGCACAATTGCAGACACACACACACACTCTCCTGCACACACCAGCGCACCCGCACACCTGAACACAAGCACACCTGAACACAAGCACACCTGAACACAAGCACACCTGAACACAAGCACACCTGAACACAAGCACACCCGCACACCTGAACACAAGCACACCTGAACACAAGCACACCCGCACACCTGATCACAAGCACAGCTGAACACAAGCACACCCATACACCTGAACACCTGCACACAAAAGCGTTAGACTTAAAAAAGGGCTGGCAAATTGCTTGATCAGAATGTAGAATGAAGAAGGTTTTCTGGAAGTCTGTGAGCAATGTGGAAAGAGAAGCCAAGTGACCGATTCCTATATGTTGACTCACCAAAACATTGTCCCGGTGTTTCTGTAGACTTGAAGATACCTGATAGATTGGTAAAACTGATTAACTGACTGTCTGCTGAATCGGTGGGTGATGATTGATTTACTTCATTGACAGACTGTTAGACCGACTGCATAGACCCAGTGATTGGCTGATTCTGATTAGTCAACCGATTGATTGGCAAAACAAAACGTGCTCTCTTTCAAAGTGGTTTAAAGTGGTTTGTGGCCCTGGTGCAGATTCCACAGGGGTGAATTCATTCTGTCAGCTGATTGGCTGCTTTAAAGGCTGAGTGAAACGCCCGCCAGGCTTCTACCTCTCCCAGCGTGGGCGTGGTTCTAGTTGGAGTTCTCTTAATGGGGGTGGAGGTTCCCTGTGGTGTTTCCTGCTCAGCTTCCCAGATTGGGCTCACCAGGGCGAGGACGTTGAGAAACTCCCGGGTGTCAAAGTGCAGCAGGGTTCTGATGTAGGGGTACATGTCCTCGTCTGGGCCAGCGTCTGCCGAATGGATCCCCACCAGGAACTCGAACACCTCCAGAAGCACAGACAGAATGACAGACATGAAACCAAGAAGACAATTCATTAATGATGGAATCAGAAGGTTGTGTATTTCGGCCAATAACAGGGTTTTCAGAACATACCTCACAGGTGTGTACATACACCCACACACACACACACACACACACACACACACGTACACACATGTACACACGCACGCACGCACACACACACGATGAGACAGTAGGTATCAGCCGCATCATCAATTGCAACATCCACGAAAACGTATGAAACATTGATAGGTCATCCATGTCAGAAAGCCGTCCCATAAACAGTGTCCTGGTTACCATGGTTACACACACACACACACACACACACATATATATACACACAAATACAACCACCTCATCCGATCTTGTGTGGTTGCCGTGGCATCCCAGATACAGACACACAGAGCCAATTCTCCTCCCATACAGAAACCACAACTCCTCCCCCTACTCTATGGAGGGAGGGAGGGAGGGAGGGAGAAGCAGGGACTTCAAATACTAAAATGAAGGAGAGTCATTGATCCTATCTAGGACCAAAAAGGAGAAAGGGAGAAAGAAAAGACAGGTTGGGAGGGGGATAAACTGGTCTCTCTATTGCTCTTTGAACGTTGGATCAAATTAATTCCAAACAGACATTATACAACACAATACATCACACACCCATGCATACATGACAACTGACGGTACAGGCTGAACACACACAGACACACAAGCTTGCCATGTAGACCGTACAACAAGTTTACTGTCAGAGCCCAGAAATGTACTTCTTTGTTGTTTAGTGTGAGGCCAGGGGCTGCAGATCGTCACAACAACATTGCTAGTTCATTAATGTAGATGTTGAATAGCATTGGGGATAGGATGCATCCCAGGAGAACACCTCTCTCCATCATATTTATTTCTGAAATGTAGCCCTATGAATTAATTAAAATGCTATTAGTTCTAAGTAATTGTTTTCAGTCATTCATACGATTTAATAAAGTAGAAAACAACACTAATTATTGGAGAGTGGAACATTTCCCATTGTGTCTTTAACACTAAATCTGAAATGTTTTAATAAAAAACACCATCAATGCATGCCCAATTAAAAACGAATTATCATCGAAATTGTGGTACAGACAAGAGCGCTGTATCTTAATGTATAAACATGTTTGGTTTCAACATTTGTGTCATTGACCTGTCAACAGGTACTCACCTGGTTCTTGACCTGAGACACAAGGTCTTCTGGGATGTCCCCTAGTGGATACGCCCGTCCCGCCAGACAACAGCTGAGGGGAGGACAGGCAATAAGTAAGTGTGTGTATCATTTTTCTGTTTGTGTGTGTGTGTGTGTGTGTGTGTACGTTACAGAGAGTGTGTGCGCGTATGGTGAACGTACCTTATATAAACCAGCAGCTTGTTGCCCATCACTACCTGTTCATCTGTCAAAAACACACACAATAAAAAAAAAACACACACACACACAATCAAACACAGTAGCCTCCCCCCATATCCTGGGTTATGAGAACTTTGGAAGATGTAGGCTAGGATGAGCTCAATTAACAGGAAATGAAATAAACCAATGAGATATAATTCAGGAGGTAAAAGCTAGAGGTATCCATGCCAACCTGTGAGAGCCCTGCCTAGGCTGAGTGGGGGGGCGATGACCTGGAAGAGTTTCTGAAACACAGGAAGCAAAACACTCCTCAGGGCTTATTTAGAAATCACATCAATACTCTGATTAAAACGTCACCGGTACAGTTTGTCCCTAGTGGGTTACCATAACCCCACTTTATATCTCAGGATTCTGGTTCATCAAATTGTAAAATATATTTTCTCTGCAGCCTTTTTTTTTCTCCATTTCATCTCTGCAAATAAAATGAGTTTTACTTGGTGAAATATATATATATTTTTTTTAAATCAGCATTTGGTCCATCAAACCCAGGTTGCGTCGTTTCCAGACGCTGGTAGATAATACTGAGAACAGGGGAGACCGTTGGTTATAATCTACCCTGGGTTACATTTACCCCCCCCTCCCCAGTGGGATTTCATCTGAGAATTCAGAGGGGCACACTTTCATCTACCTCCAGACTAAACGTTCCCGGAGAAAAGTGAAGAACGAGGGAAAGAAACAGATAATCCAAGAGAGAGCAAAAGTGAGAGAGAGAAATAGAGGGAGAGAGAGAGTGAGAGAGGTTGAAGGTCTTTTGGCCTAATGAGGAGAAACCCAGACGTTACAGATGAAATGGGAAGTACAGACTCTGTTACCATACAAGACAAGGTTGTAGAGGAGGCTTGATGGGACCAGGAGCCCATCTATGAAAGAACCAGGAGCCCAACAGATAACAGATT
Organism: Novumbra hubbsi; assembly: GCA_016801125.1. NCBI lineage: Eukaryota > Metazoa > Chordata > Actinopteri > Esociformes > Umbridae > Novumbra > Novumbra hubbsi. The sequence goes on from JACXGK010003767.1 coordinate 3,921, forward strand.
CCAGGGGGTCCTAGTTGGTTACAGACCTAACCCATGTTAATTAATTAATTAAAATAAAACAATTAATCAGAACAGAAACATTCTACTTAATGAACAGTGAGCCACACACAACGTCCCATAGACTGCATACTTAACAATGACCCCTCCATTTCGGAAGTACATTTTCACAAAAGAAAATGGTTCTCAATGTGTCCAACTTTATCTCAATCTGGGTCTGTAAGTATTCAATGGTATAACTGGAAAGGACTTCTAAACTAGGTGCACCAATCTCACCAATCACATAGGAAAACCTACAGAACAAATACAAACCCTTCCACCCATAAAGACCTGTGGTGTTGATGACATACCAAATAAAATGATCCCACAGCACAACAAATCAGCCATTCTTAAATTCTATGTTTAACATTATTCACCTGAACGGTACTCTAAATCAAACTAGATAATGACTGGTTGTGAGTCTTCATCAAACTAGATAATGACTGGTTGTGAGTCTTCATCAAACTAGATAATGACTGGTTGTGAGTCTTCATCAAACTAGATAATGACTGGTTGTGAGTCTTCATCAAACTAGATAATGACTGGTTGTGAGTCTTCATCAAACTAGATAATGACTGGTTGTGAGTCTTCATCAAACCAACTAACCCCACAAGGCACCAGAACAACAACACAGTTGAATACGACCAAATAATGAGAAAAACTAAAAAAGACAACATTCTGACAAACAATTGCAAATTAGAATGCTTGAACCGGAAGTATATAGAGAAAGAATAACTGACCACTGTTAGGGTTAAAGTATTCATTATAATGTGATAAGATATTACATAGGGGTAATGTAGTCGTTATAATGCGATAAGGTATTTCCGCCATAGGGGTAATGTAGTCGTTATAATGCGATAAGGTATTTCCGCCATAGGGTTAATGTAGTCGTTATAATGCGATAAGGTATTACCTCCATGTGGGGTAATGTAGTCGTTATAATGCGATAAGGTATTACCTCCATAGGGGTAAGGTAGTCGTTATAATGCGATAAGGTATTACCTCCATATGGGGTAATGTAGTCGTTATAATGCGATAAGGTATTAACTCCATATGGGTAATGTAGTCGTTATAATGCGATAAGGTATTACCTCCATATGGGTAATGTAGTCGTTATAATGCGATAAGGTATTACCTCCATAGGGGTAATGTAGTCGTTATAATGCGATAAGGTATTACCTCCATAGGGGTAATGTAGTCGTTAATGCCTCGGTTGAAGACATAGATCATGGCATCATGCAGCTGGTTGGTCCAACACATCTGGACAACCTGCAACAGAAACAAGATGTTAGAAGGTCCAGGGAGAACACACTGTTTGTTTGTGTGTGTGTCTACCTGTTTATGTCAAGGCTGGTGTGTGTCCTGTTAATGTCGAGGTTGGTGTGTGTGTCTTGCTTATGTCTAGTGTCAACCTGTTGTATGTCGAGACTCGGGTGTGTGTGTGCGCATGTCTACCTACTAAATAATGTACAGGCTGGTGTGTGTGTGTGTGTCCACCTGTTGTATGTCCAGGCTGGTGTGTGTGTCTACCTGTTGTATGTCCAGGCTGGTGTGTGTGTCTACCTGTTGTTTGTCCAGGCTGGTGTGTGTTTCTACCTGTTGTATGTCCAGGCTGGTGTGTGTGTCTACCTGTTGTATGTCCAGGCTGGTAATGTCCATGTGCACTAGACAGTTCCCAATGTCGTCCATCATGTTGTTGTCCTGCAGATGAGCCAGCAGGTCCCTCATGACAGCAGCATTCAAACAGCCCAGGCGCTCCGACACGATGTAGGGCTCCAGACTCTCCAAGAAGACCCCCCGGGCCACACAGTTCTCTCCCAGACGACCGTACAGCTGGCTGAACAGCAGGTCCCTGAACACAACCACAGCATAAAGGTGGGTGGAGGACACAGATGTAGCTATGCTTGGTCAATGCATGACCATGTGGAACACTCTGTCACATAGCAGGGTCATGTCAGGGTCACAGATTCAAATGGGAACCAAAAATATATAGGAGACATAAACATATAGGAGACATAAACATATAGGAAACATAAACATATAGGAAACATAAACATATAGGAAACATCAATATATAGGAAACCTCAATATATAGGAAACATCAATATATAGGAAATCAATATATGCACCAAACCCAGTGACAATAATTCACAATCGATTATGCTTCCTAACTGGATAGGTTGAAATCCCTGAAGTTTAATTGACTTGGTGTTTTACTGTAATGACTACGTATACTCTGCATTTGTTTTAGCAGTGTATATCTGCCAACTAAACTCCTAGAAAAGATCTGTGCAAATGACCTTGTGCATCATGCTGCAAATTGATCAATTTCCCCCAACATCAGCGTTTTCACATCTGACAGAGTCCTCTATGTATCTTGTCAGTTTCCCCAAAAACCCAGTCAGGCAGAAATGAAATACGTTTACAGAGCAGCAGCAAGCATGCAGAACATGTTTACGATGGTTTTGGTGTCCATCGGGCCACGATTACTCAAACGATGTTTGACCTCAGACTAATCTGAGACATTGTCGTCACTCCTCTTTAAAGAGGAGCCAGTGGAAGCTGGTTGCATGGGCTGAACTGCACACAGAGACAGGAAAAAAAACTATTTTTACATTCACCAGTGCTCTACTTACCCATAGATATTCCATAAATACCCGCTGGTAAGATATGATAGATGCCATGAGAAATGAATGCATTTTCTCATGCATTGCCAATAACAGTGTTTCGGCGGATCACAGATAGAAATGGCCCATCTACACTTCCTGGCTGAAAGCAAACCACAAAATCCAGAACCAATTGCCAGGAATACCACTCACAATTATGTCTGAAACACCTGCAACCACTCACTAGAATGTCTGAAACACCTCCAACCACTCACTAGTATGTCTGAAACACCTCCAACCACTCACTAGTATGTCTGAAACACCTCCAACCACTCACTAGTATGTCTGAAACACCTCCAACCACTCACTAGTATGTCTGAAATACTTCCAACCACTCACAGTTATGTCCAAAACACCCGGCAACCACTCACTAGTATGTCTGAAACACCTCCAACCACTCACTAGTATGTCTGAAACACCTCCAACCACTCACTAGTATGTCTGAAACACCTCCAACCACTCACTAGAATGTCTGAAACACCTCAAACCACTCACTAGTATGTCTGAAACACCTCCAACCACTCACAAGGATGTCTGAAACACCTCCAACCACTCACTAGTATGTCTGAAACAAGCCCAACCTTTGGTTTTAAGGTCAGACATCCACTTACCAAAAACACTTATAAAATGGGATGCACACTCAAAAGACAGAAGTCAAAATGATCCTTAGAATACAACACTCCCCCCAAGAGCAGGGCAGTCGTTACACCCACTGACTATAAAGGCCAGAAGAGGTTTACGGACTGCAATTCTCAAACCATCCATATCAAAACACGGACCTACAGAGAGATTAACACAGAAAAAACCCACCAAAGCCTGCTGAGTTTGGGGTTCTGACCAGAAAAGGCCCAGGGGAGCACCACTATCCCAGAAAAGGCCCAGGGGAGCACCACTGTCCCAGAAAAGGCCCAGGGGAGCAACACTGTCCCAGAAAAGGCCCAGGGGAGCAACACTGTCCCAAACAAACCACAATGAACAGATGACACAACTATGTGTCCTGTCGCTATGAGACAGCAGGCATGTAGAGCACAAATAACTTTATCAACATTTATCCTAATATTTATTTGTCTGTCACTTTTGAACCCATTTTTACTTTTATCACAAGACTACATAGCAAAAAACATAATAAAGTGATATATATAACCTAGGAAACAGGCCAAATGTTTACTTAGAATTTGCCATTGCTTTTATTTAGTATTTCGGTTATTTAATTTTCCACTTGATTCAGCCATATAAGCCTGTTGAAACCGCCAGGGAGAGAAAGAAAGACAGAGACCAAATAAGGATAAAGTGTCCGTCCACTGTAATTAGAAACCGCAGGGTGTAAACGCAGAAACACACACTTCTTAGTGATCTCTACCACAGAGCCAGTGTGGCCATCTCTTCCGCACGGCTGCGTACTAGTTAGCAAGGCTTAAATCAAATAGAAATGGAATAAAGAATGAATACCCACAGTGGTAGGCTTCGGGGCAGAGATGGCTGTTTTTAAGAGGGAAGGAACCTTCTAGTTTGGCCAGTGGTAAAGAACAGAGCCTGGAGAAGCTCCACAGACAGACGTCATTGGGCACAGAAAGAAAAGTGTATTCCACCCCCCCCCCCCTCCATTATCTCTTTCAAACCACAAGGCTGACCTTTACGAAGGGAAGACAAAACCCAAAACACACACATGCAAACACGTGGAAAAACACACATGCGAACAAACACACACACACTTGTGTATCCTTAAAGGAAACTTAATCTTAACTCTAACCCAGAAATGTTCCCTATTACTTAGCCTGAACCTAACCCTTACCTTAACCACAATAACATAACCTTTATGCCCAAAATAAACCTAGAATTAACACCTAACCCGAACCCCTACCTTAACCACAATAACCTAACCTTTATGCCTAAATACACACTAGCATTAACAACTAACCCTAACACTAAATATACCCTAGCATTAACACCTAACCCTAACACTAAACATACCCTAGCATTAACACCTAACCCTACAATTACCCTAGCATTAACACCTAACCCCAAACCTAACTGGTGACACCAAGTATAACCAATTGTATGTTTCAACCCAAAAAGCACCCAACCTCTAAACCAGACCGATAGTCCTGGATGCTCAGAGTTGTTCAGGCAGACGTTTGAAGGCCATCATTTGTTTATCCTTTGTGTTTTAGATTCAGTTCCTTGCAGAGGAGTGATCTTAATGTTGCATTATAGTGTTATTCAAGGGGCAAAGTGTCCATGAATGAATAAGCTAGCAGAGTGTGTGTGTCTGTGTGTGTGTGTGTCACTTACGTCCGCTGCAGCAGTAAACAGTAATCCACCATGACAGGCACCATGTCCTAAAGAGAGAGATGAAGGAAGATAGAGGGATGATGAAGGAAAGGAGAGAGAGCGAGGATTGGAGTGAGAGGGCAATATAGGGATAGAGAGAAAAAAACAGGAAGAAAGAGGGATGAGACAGATGAGGGGAAATGGATGGATAGAGGAATGTAAAATGGAAATAGATGGATAGAGGAATGTAAAGGGGAAATGGATGAATATAGGAATGTAAAAGGGAAATAGATGGATAGAGGAATGTAAAAGGGAAATAGATGGATAGGGGAATGTAAAAGGGAAATAGATGGATAGAGGAATGTAAAAGGGAAATAGATGGATAGAGGAATGTAAAAGGGAAATAGATGGATAGAGGAATGTAAAAGGGAAATAGATGGATAGAGGAATGTAAAAGGGAAATAGATGGATAGAGGAATGTAAAGGGTAATGGATGGATAGAGGAATGTAAAAGGGAAATAGATGGATAGAGGAATGTAAAGGGTAATGGATGGATAGAGGAATGTAAAAGGGAAATAGATGGATAGAGGAATGTAAAAGGGAAATAGATGGATAGAGGAATGTAAAGGGTAATGGATAGACAAGCAAAACAACAAAGGAATCCAAATCAGAACTTTAAGTCCTTAAATGCCAATAAAAGATTGGGTGAGGAACAGTGAGGGATATTGTGTGTGTCTGTGTACCTGGAAGTGTTGTTCCATGACCTGAATCTTCCCGTGTTCGGGATATTTCTTCAACGAGTGTTCCACATACTGGAACAGAATCTCTACCATCTAAAGACAGGATACGATTATTCCAGGTTTTAAAGACCTCTCTCACTGTAAGGTAGGTCAGAGAGAAACTTTACAGAGCATTAACTGGTTAAACATTACTACAGTCAATGTAGTGAAACGGTTGTAGACACACAGAAATAAAAAGAAAATGAATTAAAAGTGAGAAAGACAGACAAGTCAGAAGTGAGCGGAGAACATTAGGAAAACCATATTAGTGTGGAGAACATTAGGAAAACCATCTTAGTGTGGAGAACATTAAGAGAACCATCTTAGAGCAGAGAACATTAGGAGAACCATCTTAGAGCGGAGAACATTAGGAGAACCATCTTACCTTGTCAGCCACCACACCTTTCCGCTTCGCTGGGTCACCAAATAACCCTTAAAAAACACAGAATACCATAAATCCACAACATAATAAAGCACAAGTTATGATCAATACAATCCTCTGGTAGAAAATAAAAGCCTCTTTTTTAAAATATAATCCAACGACAAACACCTTAAGAAACTATAAACATTGGACCATTGTGGCAGAGCTGCCAGACAACAGACCAGACACATCCAGGAAGAAAACCCCTAACACGTCCAGGAAGAAAGGAAACCTCAACACATCCAGGAAAAAAGGAAACCCCAACACATCCAACAAGTAAACCCTAACACATCCAGGAAGGAAACCCTAACGCATCCAGGAAGGAAACCCAAACGCATCCAGGAAGGAAACCCTAACGCATCCAGGAAGGAAACCCTAACGCATCCAGGAAGGAAACCCTAACGCATCCAGGAAGGAAACCCTAACGCATCCAGGAAGGAAACCCTAACACATCCAGGAAGGAAACCCTAACACATCCAGGAAGGAAACCCTAACACATCCAGGAAGGAAACCCTAACACATCCAGGAAGGAAACCCTAACGCATCCAGGAAGGAAACCCTAACACATCCAGGAAGGAAACCCTAACACATCCAGGAAGGAAACCCTAACGCATCCAGGAAGGAAACCCAAACACATCCAGGAAGGAAACCCTAACACATCCAGGAAGGAAACCCTAACGCATCCAGGAAGGAAACCCTAACACATCCAGGAAGGAAACCCTAACACATCCAGGAAGGAAACCCTAACACATCCAGGAAGGAAACCCTAACACATCCACTCACCCAACACGGCCTTGGCCGTCCCCTCATGAAAGGACCACGCCATGGACAGAGCCTCGACAAAACGCTCCTGTTTCAACAAACAGTCCACCCGCTGAGACAGACAAACAGACAGAGAGAGACCGGGAGTTAAGATTATGTGTGTGTGTCCAACCTCAAAGCTACAAGTAGAAGAGCAGAGAAACCCAGAACAACCCAACCCAGGCCAATGGTTCTGGGACCCCGATGGAGAGTCATTTAGTCTTACCTCTCGCCAGCTCCTCAGTGTCATGACGTGGGCTGACTGGTACCGAGAAATGGACAAGATTAGACCACACACGCACAGGACAAGCCGTGACACACAAGCATGGACTATATCTATACACACCTTGGTTCCCAGTATAACGATTTGTCCAGCGTAGCTGCAGATCGACTGATAGCAGGCCTTCTCTCCGACCAGAGCCTGCGACACAAACACACACTTAGTCCGGAAAACTCCTCTGCCTGTTTGGTGTCACTAAAAGGCTGTTCAGCTCCAGGCCAACACGCATGTTGTGGTGAGAGCCCAGAATGGACTCTGGTCAGTCAATAACGGTCCGGCCTGAAGTTGGACAAGCCTCGTCACGTGGAGGAGACAGGTGGGAGGAATCAGTGTGACCCCCTGCTCCTTGATCAAACGGGTTCCCCCGAAGAGACAGTCTCCGCTAAGACAGTGTGGTTCCGGTCCGGTTACCAAGACACCAGTTCGGATTGGTTGGTACAGTCAGAGGTGTTTTTGTAGGTAGCAGAAAGTGATTCTTCGGGGGGAGAAATCATCTTGTGCAACCTTCATCTAAACCTTCCCCTTTCCTGTTTGACCCCTCTCCATAGCCTTTTACCCTTTACCAGACACCTGTTAAAAGCCCCCAAGTGACCCCTAAAGCATGACCCTTTAACCTCTAACCTTTCACCTGCGTGACGTTGACCAGTTCCGGGTGATGCAGCCCTACTTCCACATGACCCGTGACCTCCACCCCATACTCACTGGCCCAATGACCCGCCGCGACCTCTCTAACGTCCCCTCTGACCCTGACCCCTCACCCCGCTGACCCTCACCAGTGCCTGGCTGACGTTTCCCCCCGTGGCCAACGATTTAAAATGGCTGCTGTTGTAGACCAGCTGCACCTCGGCCACGTCCACGGTCTCCAGCTCCTCCTGGCTGGGCCGGTCCAGCACGCGGAGCTTCTCCCCGCTGTCCACCGCCACCAGGGTGCGGCTGTTGATCCACTGCGTTGGGGGAGGGAGGAGACCCACACGGGGGGAGGGGGTATCGAAAGGGAGTAACAGAGAGAGTGGTAGAGGGTGGTGAATCAATATTTTAATTGATTATAAACATGCATTTTAAACACGCCCCTTCCATCCTCTCTATTCGGGTTACAAGCTGGTTCTCCAGAAGCGCGAGTGCCTCCCAATCCAGCTGGCAGCGCTGCACCCCCTTGCTGAGGCCCCTTGCTGAGGCCCCTTGCTGAGGCCCCTTGCTGAGGCCCCTTGCTGAGGCCCCTTGCTGAGGCCCCTTGCTGAAGCCCCTTGCTGAGGCCCCTTGCTGAGGCCCCTTGCTGAAGCCCCTTGCATGCTTGGTTCCAGGCACCAGATCACCACAGCGCCACCCGGAGATGCGGTCCTGCATTTCCACTCTTCCCATCTGTGGTTCTTTCACTTAAGATCAGTTGTCGGTTTCAGCAACATCTCAAATGTCTCTCTGCATCGTCTGTGGGCTCTATTAATAAAGACCATGTCTCCCCCGTCCCTAATAGACACTTCCTTCAGTCTCTGGGTGAGGAAGGGTATCATGACATTACAAGACCTGTATGACAACGGACTTGTCTGGTTTTCCTACTCTTGTCTCTGAAGTCTTGACCACAGAAGGGACCAACCTCTCAGATCTCGGTGGTTATTCCGTCATTGGACAAGCACTCCACTAACAAAGCTAAATCTGCCCGGGGTGGAAAATTGGCAGGGAACTCACACAGGAGTGGTGAGATTAGGAGATTGACAGGGTACCCAACACTACATCTTGTACTGACAGGGTACAGAGAGATTGACAGGGTACCCAACACTACATCTTGTACTGACAGGGTACAGGGAGATTGACAGGGTACCCAACACTACATCTTGTACTGACAGGGTACAGGGAGATTGACAGGGTACCCAACACTACATCTGGTACTGGTCTTGTGCATAGAGCTCCTTTGTCCAAGTCTGAAATCTATCCGAATGTGAACGATGATTGTGACAGATGTCACGTCTCCCCATGTGACCTTAATCACATGATCACTCTGTGCCGTGCCCTTAAGAAAGACGGGGTCACCATTTTATCTGAAGTGCTAAATGTTAACCTGCAACAACGCTCCAGGAGAGCTGTTTCTGGTGTTCCAGAGGATCTGTCCTCCGTCAGTCCCCAGCCAAGCAGACATTGTGGCTTTTACTTTCCTACTGGCTCCATGCAGGATTCTTCTAAACAGGAAATCTGTTCACCCCTCTGCTATTTCACAAAGGCTATGTGGTGTTATGTTTCTTGTATGAGAAAATAAAGTATTCCCTCCAGTACTGTGTTTTTACGCAAATGGGTTCCTTTTATTGAATAAGTTCATACTTGACAGATCCGGATTTTGCACCTTAATTTTTTTAATAACATTTTTATTGACATCTTTTTTTTCTATACTATTCTATATACGTAACTTTAGTGTCTTGGTTATGTGTTTGTGAGTCTTATAAAAAGAAGAAGAAAAAGTGGAAAAAACATGGCAATTAACCCGCGACCCTGATGTCAAACACCTCTAGTGTCACGGAGCAGAAGACGAGAGTCGTGTTAAGCGGAAGGAACGGAAAGGTCAGAGGTTAGAAACAGGTGAAAGGTCAGGGAGATGTCACACTCACATTCAGACTGATGATGTCACAGTTGAGCTGCAGCTGTCTCTGTTTGATGACATGGATGGTTCCACTATCGTCTTTCTTAACCTGGACTCACAGAGAACCAATCAGTAAGGCCCTCAAAGCCAGTCACAATAAAGTCACACATACTGAAGTAGTACTAGTGGGAAATAACATTTACATAATACACACGATTCACGGTGGAGGCTCCATCATCAGTATGTCAGGTGTAGCTACGGACGTGCGAACAGTAAAGTGTTTAGGTAACAGTTTGTGGGTGACTAGATGTGGTGAGCAAAACCCAATGTGGTGAGTGTTATAATGCATGAGTTATGGTAACCAGGAAGAAAACAGGAAGTAATAAAACTACCAGCAGGAAGTGAACTGTGATTCCTCTGCAGAAGGCCAGGAAAGGGTTGACTGCCTTCTGAACAGGGACAAACTGCCAGGCCAGCTGTGGAACACTGCTAGGGTCCGCCTGAAACAAGATAGAACATGTGATAGAACATGGAGTCAAGGTTTGGAGGAGTCCCCTTTGTGATAGAACATGGAGTCAAGGTTTGGAGGAATCCCCTTTGTGATAGAACATGGAGTCAAGGTTTGGAGGAGTCCCCTTTGTGAAAGAACATGGAGTCAAGGTTTGGAGGAGTCCCCTTTGTGATAGAACATGGAGTCAAGGTTTGGAGGAGTCCCCTTTGTGATAGAACATGGAGTCAAGGTTTGGAGGAGTCCCCTTTGTGATAGAACATGGAGTCAAGGTTTGGAGGAGTCCCCTTTGTGATAGAACATGGAGTCAAGGACCAAGGAGCCCTTTATGAGCAGAACAAGGTGATAACAATGATCCAAAGGAGAACAAATAAACATGACCAAATAAATCATATATTTTTCCTTATAAAACAGTTTTATATCACATAAGTGTATACTCATATTTTGTGTATAAAAGCAAGGTAATAAACAAAACGTACATTGTTTAAAGGGGTGCAAGAGAGAGAGGGGAACCGGAGAGGAACCGGAGAGGGTCAGTAATACCTTGCCGTAGGGGAAGGTCATCCACACCTTGAGGGAGGGTTTCAGGCCAATCACTAGGATCTGAGAGAAACAAACAACACGTGTTGGAGGGAAATCCACTAAGACGCTTTGTGACGATGAAGGGCAAGATGAAGAGACTGACAAACCAACAGAACGATGACATTGTTTTAATCTCTCATCTGGACCAACAAAGTCACAACCTAGTCATCAAAGTAGAGACTGTTGATGTTGAAAAGACAGTAGAATAGTCAGTGTGGGACTTCCTGTAACACATAATCACCTGAATATATGTTGTGGGTTATATGGTGTAGAAACAGGGTGTAGGTCATATGGTAGAGGATATAGTTTGTAAGCTATTTGGGGTAAGTTATAAGGTATTGGGTATATGGGGGGTAGGTCATGGGGTGGAGGTCATGGGGTGTGGGTCATGGGGTGTGGGTCATGGGGTGGAGGTCATGGGGTGGAGGTCATGGGGTGGAGGTCATGGGGTGGAGGTCATGGGGTGGAGGGTATTGACCTTGGTAAGCGATGCCATGGCCAGCAGAGAGTACTGTGTGATGGGGTGGTCCTTCAGGTCCGGGGGGGTGTGCAGGGGCTCTACATTACACACCTCCCCCTTGGAGCCGCTGAACAGACAGCGAGACTCACATGTACGCATCCCCATCACCCTCCTACACACAGGGAGGAGAAAAGGGGCAGAGGTGAGGAGAAAAGAGGGGGAGAGAGAGATGGAGGAAGGAGGCAAAGAAGTTGAGAAACAGAAATGGGGGGGGGGAGAAGGGACAAGTGGAGAGATAAAACTATAACTATGGAGAAACAAACCAGAAGTGGCTAACACATTTCAATATCTAATAGGATAATTCCTTTTCCCCCCTAAAGCCCTCGGATAAACATCTAATAAATGCATCTCTGCATGGGTCCTGATGAAATGTATTACACTATAAATGGATGTCTCTATGGGTCCTGATGAAATGTATTACACTATAAATGGATGTCTCTATGGGTCCTGATGAAATTTATTACACTATAAATGGATGTCTCTATGGGTCCTGATGAAATGTATTACACTATAAATGGATGTCTCTATGGGTCCTGATGAAATGTATTACACTATAAATGTATGTCTCTATGGGTCCTGATTAAATGTATTACACTACAAATGGATGTCTCTATGGGTCCTGATGAAATGTATTACACTATAAATGGATGTCTCTATGGGTCCTGATGAAATGTATTACACTATAAATGGATGTCTCTATGGGTCCTGATGAAATGTATTACACTATAAATGGATGTCTCTATGGGTCCTGATGAAATGTATTACATTATAAATAGATTTCTGAATGACATCCTTGTCAAATAATGGCTTAAAAAAACTAAGGTTAAGTATTACAGAAACAACTCATTATACACACAAACACACGTGTCCCTGTCTCAGTATAATACCTAACTGAAATAACAGACTGAAGTATGAAGGATTCCTTTAATTTTATTCAGCTTTCTAGAGGTTCTCAAACCACTCCGAGGGACCCCCAGATGTTTCATCTGATCTGCAGAGCTAAAAAACCTTATTTAACTTGTCAATGAAATCATCAAGGCCTTTGAGACATGAATCAAACGAGCTAGTTCAGAGAAACAACTAAATTATAAAATGTCAGGGGGTCCCAGAAGTTTGAAAACATCCTTGTTACAAAACCCCCTGTGCACCGCTACTACTAGAGGTATACCTTGTTTTACAGGCCAATACTGCCCCCTATCAGTCACTGCAGGTACTGCAGGATCTCCCACAGCCTTCACAGAAGTCCACCAAAGAGATCTCACTTACATGGCATGTTTCCTTCCGGCACATAGCTCCCTAAGGATTTCCCACAAAACCCTGATTCCGATCTGGCTATTTGGGGCTACCCCAATGTCTTTGGGGGCGTGGCTCCATGAATCCACAGACAATCTCACCTGAATGCCAGTTCAAACACGGAGCCTCCACTGTCATTGCACACCGCCAGCGTTGGATCGTCAGTGAACTATTGGACACAAGGGAAAATGGAAGATGCTAACGGCTTTAGCGGCATAACGTTAATATTGAACCTTTTTCCAACCCATTACCCCCTAAACAACTACTATTAATTTGATGTTAAAGCAATCCACAATCTAAAAACGAACACCCAAATAAGCCATCTCAATTCATTTAAAATGTCATTTTTAATAGACAACAGGCAAGTTTCCATCCCGTGTACCTTGACATGCAAGATGGCACTGCCGGGGGGGTTGGCGTCTGTGATGGTCCTCAGGAGTTTCCCATTGGCCAGATCCCACATGGTGATCTGGCCCTTGGCGAAGCCACAGAGCAGTCGGGTGCAGTCGTGGTTGATGCTAAGGGCGGAGACCGCTCCATACTCCGCCCCTGTTGCCGTACTCCCCAGGCACAACCGGAGTGCCTGGTTAAGATCTGAAATGGACCACGTTACCCATCAGGCAATGCCCTGTGAAACAGAGCACTGCGAGAGAGTCCAGGCTTCACTGACGCCGGGACCGTCAGTCAGACTTGGTCAAAACTCTTTCCGCTCACATTTCTTAGCAAGCGTGAATAAACATGCGCCACACAGTCAAACACTACAGGCAACGAGAAATATCTGAGCCAGTCAGACAAAGCACACTGAGCCAAACAACTTCCAAGAATGAAATGAAGACCGTGCAGCCAGTATGACGTGCTGAGCAAAACCAAGGTCTGACAGAGAGAGAGAGAGAGAGAGAGAGAGAGAGAGAGAGAGAGAGAGAGAGAGAGAGAGAGAGAGAAAGCTGTTGGAAGACTGTACCTTTTCCTGTCCATTCAGGTTTAGCCCAGACAGACAGAAACAACAACCAGCTCAGAAAATTATCTACAGTTCTTCCTCTGAATTCATATTTCACAACAACAGGGTTTAGTAAGTTACAACCTTGTCCCTCACCTTGCATTTAACAAGTTTATTATTACAAAACAGGAGTGATTATTGAAAGGGTTATTACCGAACACTTACCGAACACCAGAGCCAAGCCATGAGATGTCCCCACCACAATAACACCAGAAACAGTCTAGAAACAAAAAAGATATTTAACAATAGACATTGTTTAAAAAGTTCATTAATGTATTATTATTAATATTTTTATCATCAAAACAGCACTACTAGTAATGTATAACACAAGGCCGGTACTTAGAGGCAGGTACTTACTACAGCAGTTGGTAGCCCAGCATCTACTTTGTCCTACAGCACAGGAAAGCAAAAAGGAATATTCAGCCGTGTGATACATGATATTACAATACATGAAAAACGTGTGTGTGTGTGTGTAAGTGTGAGCATGTGAGTGTAAATTCCTCACAGCTGCTGAGACGATCTGAGCCGAGATGCCTTTCAGAATGCTGTGTCGGATTACAGAGCCATGGACGGCCGTGTGTAGCTCCAATGTCTTCCTCTTCCTACACAAGGAAACACACACAAGTACACGCATGCATGTTAAAACAACGTACGGCACTGGACATAACTGACTGGCCAGAGAAGCATGTAACCACTGGCCAATCAGGAAACACTGGCAAATGCAGTTCCAAATGTTTATAATAAAGAATCTATTATATTGAATATTAACCACAGATTACTGCAAGAGGTTAACTGTAATGTGTAGGATTATGGAAAATAATATTTTAATAGGAATACATTTTGGTCACAGTTCTCACAATTATAATAAAACAGACGTGTGTGTGTGTGTGTGTTCACTACCTTTTGAAGTGTGTGCGGTCTCCACTGTCGGAGCTGGCCAGTGAAGACGTCTCGCAAGAATGTGCATCGATACTCTCTGTGTTCATCAGGCTTGTGTCTTCCAGGATGAAGGGCTCATCCTCATCCTCAGGCTGAACATTACAGAAAAAAACGTTAGAAGCGCCCCTGGCTGAGGAGTGACACATTTTATTGGGAACGATTTCACAACAAGAGTCAAATGGAATCGGAAGCGTACCAACCAACCTCATTCAGGATGCTCTCCAGTGTAGGAGGAGTGTCCACTTGTGGGATGTCAAACTCTTTATCGTCGATCTAAAGAGCAAAAGGGTTTCAGAGTAATTCGGTTTGCTGTTAAAAAAACATATCTTGTGCGTACAGTCCGTTGTAGATCAGGTGGTGGAGTGTGGTAGTAAAAACGCCTATGCCTCGTAGGTTCAATTTCCACGAGTATATGTACACACTGCAGTAAGTCGTAAGTGGAGCGTATGCTAAAAACGCAAAACGCATTACCAGCAAAAGTTCCAGACAGAAACAGGCTAATGTGAGAAAATCTGAATACCGTTAGCTACCCAAAGCTTCAATTGTATAATAAACGATCACACACAGTACATCTGTTATTGCTAGGTTAATAGCTACCCCCTCTCGATGGCTGTCAACACAAGAACAAATGACTGCTTTAACGGGGTAGTGCGACGTTCTTACCGTATCTATTTCCATTAAATTGAGCTGGGAGGACGCAGAAACCAAACTGCGTGTGTCCGGTGATTCAGACATTGAAACACTCTAAGTACATCAATCAACACAACAAAATAAAAACATGATAAGCTCGCTACATTCCTCCGTCATGTTGTACCGGAAGAATATTGTGTCACGTGCTACGTCTTAATTACAGGGATGTTGTCCGGGTTCGTAACCATAGGAAGATTACAAGAAATATTTGCCGATTCTTTACTGTTTGCTTGCAAACTACATTAAAATGCAATGGTTCTGCTGTTTTAAAACAAGTTATTGACTTCTGAATATGTTTATGTATGTGTTGGTAGGTGGATGATTTGGAGAAATGTAATTGCAACGATCCACCAGCAGAGGGGGACCGTAATACAGGCTTCTTATCCCATTTGCCACAACGTCACATGTGGCTGAAATCATCAAAATTAGCTCAATTGCTGCAATGCCTAAAGTGTTGATTTAAGAGTGACAAATATTTTCTATGATCCCTCCAAAAGAAATATTTGGTTTAAACAAGACCTTTGATGGTCTGTGTTCCCTTTTATACAAAAATATTGTAATCTTAAAGAGTTTAACTATAAAACACGAATAGCGTTGGTATGTAAACTGACTTGTTTGATCTATTATAGAAGGCATTCGACAGGTCGAATAATGTTACATTTTTATCTACAAATCAACTTTGTACTAAGCAGGCTATTATGTATTTCAACACACTGATTTCCAAAACGTTATTATAGGGAAATACTTTAGTTTAAACACCAAACAAGGATGTCACAGAAATAATACATGAACATAGATACAAAGGCAGATTTGTTAGTCACTCAGTAGTGATTCTAAAACGCTGATCTGGTAGCCAGTTATACTGATACTTCTCGGTCCCTGACGATCCTAGACACAGGCTGGATTTTGCGCTTTACTTTCGCAGACCCGGCTTTTGACTTCTTCTTATTGCTCATATTGGTCTTCTGCAAACTAGGCACAGACTCAGGCTTTAGAATTGACTCTATTGGACGCTGTGGATCCATCATGGAAGTATGGGGCTGTATCTGTCTAGACACATTCGATAGACTCGTCTGTGTCTGAATAGGCTCCAGTCCTGTCTGTGTTTGCATACACCTTTGTTCTGGAGGCGGCTGTAACACGTCTACCTTGGTGGGCTTGTGGAAGCACCAGCCACAGAGCCAGCTAAATGTGACAGCCAGACTCAAGGTGATAACAATGGTGCAGAAAATAAAGACTACAAGAAAGCCAGCAACGCTCCACATGTCATAGAATCCCTCATCGGACAGCTTGGAGAAGAGCCTCTCATATAGGTAGGACCAGTCCTTGGAGGGTTCCTTCATCATCGCTGCCATCTTTGATACTGCTCTGTTGTCTTCATTCACCTGTTATGTAGGGTCACCAAGGTTAATGTGAATTCTCTGCTACCCATAGCAATGTGGGACATTTCATTCTGTAAAACAAATGATGCTTACTACTACTGTCACATGATAGTCCCAAGTCTCTGTACAACTAACGTTGCATTACTGATGTACATCCACTTAATCTGAATGCATTAAAAAAATGAAAAGATTACAAAGCAATGTGATCTTTTAATGTACTGTCTTTCCTTATCATTTCCATTCAGAAAATGGATAGGAAGCCACGTTATAGTAACTTCAAATTGTCTATGGACACAGAGGACCAAACTAGCTAGTCAATAGCTACCTACTACTATAGTCAAGCTGCACTGTTTGTGTGAGTTAGTAAAACGTTTCATCATAATGTTCCGATTTCGTGAGACCGTTAACTAGCGACTTGAACTAACTCACCAAAACTGTTTGTAGGACGTTGGCAAAGTAAATGTTTGGCTTTGTTTGAAAGGGAGGATCGACGAGCCAGTCGGACATTCTTAGCAACCATGGTAACCCCATCATCAACATTCGCCATGCGTTACAAACTTGCTTTTGTAAGCCAGGTGACTAGGAATATGACTAGATTTTCCTCGCAGATTACTTATTAACTATTTATTGATACTTTAGTCATCAGGATATGGTAGAGGCTTGAAGTAGATGCGGTAATAATCCATGTTTTAATGATATTTAAAAAAATTGCAACTAAAACACGCGGGAGGGCTCTTGCGTTTGGGAACACAACTGTCCTAATCAATATTAGCCTAACCATGACAGGTAAGAATCCAGGCCCCCGCTACACCAACAACACAAATACGTAATGGAGACAGAGATCACTGAAAATGAACGTGTGGATCGGAGGTAAACACTCAGACATTCTACTTCTGCAGAATTTCCGGCCCAAACGTGGACTCTAAATTGACGGCTGACACAAATGCAAATTAATTACATTTATAATACCTAAATGTGCACAACTTTTGTTAAATTCATTAGCTAGTTAGTAAAGTGGTAGCGTACCTGATGGCAGATGCATAATATGCCTTCGCCGGATGGTTTACTAGAATAAAATGCTAGACAGACAAATCTCAATTTTGTCTAGCATTTAAATTTAAATGTACATTACGTCATGGAATTTCGAATATACCCTATTAGAAAAAAAGTTGGTAATTTCCAATTTCATATATTTTTTCCATTTTCCGTAAAATGTTTATCAGTTTCTAATGATTATCACTCATTTCCAGTAGTTTTTGTAAAATACGTTTACATTTTCTTTTTGCAAGGCTGAAACAAGGTATCTACTATTAAATTGTAATAGTTTATACTAATATGGTGTTGTTTTGTTTAAGAACAGAAACGTAAGGAAACTGCCGTGCATAGAATTGCAATTATGGTAAATGTTTAAAACAATGATCTTAATCTCCAGGAGTAAATAATGCAGGAAGGCCCCAACAGCCGAAAGCGATGGAGTTGGTGAGAGTCCCCTGTATCTTTCACATGCTATTCCGCCAACCCCAGTCATTAAGGCCTGGTTGCTGGCTAGTGTTTCATGCTGGACGCTGTGATACACCAGGCGCACTAATTGGCAGAGTTGGAATTCCTCAGGGATATGATTCATCTCCTCGATCCCAGCAGTGAGAGGGGCTTATAAAGAGGTCACACAGGCATGTGCGTGCACGTGCACATACACCCTTACAGCGACCTGCACACAAACACGGGACGATGCATGCTGGCACACTCACACACACTCATACGTAGGTAAAACCCAGGTAGAGTGACTGCACCGTGGTCCTAGTGTACTGAATACATTTGTGAGGCCTAATGTTGTACATCTGCATCAACTCCTACAACGTAGATCCACTGTATGTGTGGGTCATTACTGTAGATTCATCTGGGCTATTACTGTAGATCTATGTGTCGTCTATTAGGGCTATTACCGTAGATCTATATGTGGGCTATTATCATAGATCTATAGGTGGGCTATTACCATTGATCTATGTGTGCTATTACCATAGCTCTATATTTAGGCTATTACTGTAGATCTATAGGTGGTCTTTGAGGGCTATTACCATAGATCTATATGTGTGCTATTACCGTAGCTCTATATTAAGGCTATTACTGTAGATCTATAGGTGGTCTTTGAGGGCTATTACCATTGATCTATGTGTGCTATTACCGTAGCTCTATATTTAGGCTATTACTGTAGATCTATAGGTGGTCTATGAGGGCTATTACCATAGATCTATAGGTGGGCTATTACCATTGATCTATGTGTGCTATTACCGTAGCTCTATATTAAGGCTATTACTGTAGATCTATAGGTGGTCTATGAGGGCTATTACCATAGATCTATAGGTGGGCTATTACCATTGATCTATGTGTGCTATTACCGTAGCTCTATATTTAGGCTACTACTGTAGATCTATAGGTGGTCTATGAGGGCTATCACCATAGATCTATATGTGTGCTATTACCGTAGATATATATGTGTGCTATTATCGTAGATCTATATGTGGATTATTACCATAGATACTATATATGGGCTTTTAGGGATTTTACCGTGGTTGTAAATGGATAAGGCGAGACAACCATAGGACATTTTGTTTAGGTACTTTTTTACTTGATTTTTTTTTTATTTGTTCCATATTAACAAAGATACATAGTAGACGTGCTTTGACAGAATAGTGGGTCAATATTACAATGTAAATGGGGTGAAATCTAATGCAAAAGTAATATAATTATTAATACACATTAAGGTAGAACAAAGAAATTGTAAAGTTAAACATTTCTAATACAGAACAGTTAGAAATAGTGTACATACCGTATAATAAAAATTCTACACTCTAACATTCTAAGTATTACAGAGGATGTACATTGTGTGTGTGTGATATGTCAGTCTGTTTCAGGATTAAAGTGGAATCTTGTGGCCAAACAGTTGCAGTACTTCTAAAGATGAACATACTGTACTATAAACAATGTGATGACAAGATATTCCTGGCGACACAAACAAGCATCCACACACAAACATACACTTGCTACAACAGACACATGTACAAACCCCACAAACAAACACACACACGCGTACATTCCTTCATCTGAGTTCCAGGGTAGGCAAAAATTCTATAACAGACAGAACTCCCCAACCAGAGGTCAAACGATTATGCGAGAATGATTTATGTCATATGACAGATAGGATTAAAGATAATGGCTATGACCTTTGCCTGTCCATTGCAGGCAGTCCTGAAAGCAGGCAGCACAGAAAGGGTGCTGTAATAAGTGCTCAGTGGAGAGCCAAGGGTCTCTGGATCCTGTACATTTCAGGGTGGGTTAGTTATCAAAGTTGTATAGTGTTCTTGGCGCTGTGAAGGGCCACTTTAGTTGTCACACGATGGAAGAGACTGGACAGTGCATGGTAATAAAATGCTTTGATGTGTGGATGCCATGTGTCCATTGCAAGGGTCCACATGAGTTCCCCAGTCAAACTGCCAAGGATAGAGGGTTCAAGCCTGATCTATTAATTGTATTTCTATGGTGCAGTTCTACTGAGATCCCCGGTTAATCTGAAAGTGCAGGAGGAGAGAACTCTTCCTCCGGCTGTGGGGGGGGGCAAGCAGTATTTGTCAGGCAAGCAGTATTTGGTCTGCCGGGCCACTCCTCTGGGTCTACCCCCAAACGTCCCCTAAATCCTGTAGCTTGTGCTCCATAACTCTATAACTCTGACTGAAAGAAGTGCACAATCTAGGGGTTAGGGTGTTATTTGTGAGGAGGGCTAAGTCCATGTTACTCTACTCTGCATGCTCACTCTTGTCTCTTTGGACGCATGTTAAAGAGAGGAGAAGAGACGGAGAGAGAATTCAGCTCAATCTATTTATATCTGTATGTGTAGGGTGTGTATGTGAGAGAGTTAGTGTGTGTGTATGTGTGTCCTGTAGCTTCCTGGTGGGGTTCAATGGGTTTAAGGCAGACCAGAATATATAAATACGGATGAAGAGGATAGTCCACTTTGCATTATTCATTATAAAGCAGCCACAACCTGAACGGAAACAAATAGGGTGTCTTCACATTGACATATATGTAAATAAACCCTTCAAAGTTAAACTAATTGTTTTCTATATACTCACAGCTTTTCTGAAATGCATACGTTCCTGTAGGCTAGGCCAAAACACTTGTACTTTTCAAGCAAGGATTGTTTCATCCCTTAAATTAGGAAATTGCTTTACCGTTTTGAGTCCTACAGGCCCAGAGGAAATAATTAAGACATAATGCTTTATGAATTATACATTATGGATAGTAGAAGAAAAATCCGATGGCAAAACTGTATCTAAAATCAGATGTTGGGGAAAGGGGTGGAACTAGTAGCCTATTAGTTCATGTCATTTTCCCCAAATGTTATCTTGTTGCTATCCAAGATGCGCTCTGCGCTCGTGCGGTTTGCCAGCCAGCCCATGCTCGCCCCCTTCTCTTGCATCACGCTAGTGTTCTATACGTGCCCGCGCCTGGGAGCTGTCCCATCCATAATGGTGCTGAACCCGCGGCGACAAGCGAACCTATCGAATCAAACGGATTTCAAAAGCAAAGAGACAACCGCCACATCAGCTATCACCTGGCCGGCCTCGCTGCGCCCGTCGACTCAAAGGCAATGCCAATGTCGGTAAATATAATAACGATTACGCGCTTGTAAAGAGTTAGAGGAAATGATGGTAGGAGGCTAGGTTCCGTAAAAGCGAAGCTCAGGGACGTTCGTGACACCCCCAAATGATATGGTATGCTTTTGTTGTGGGGGAAAATCCTCACCTCAAACAGACACTGGAATAACCGGAGACGAAGACAAACTGCCGTGGGAACTCTAACGCCGAGGACCTAGCCTATAAGCTTCCACCAGATGGACGACATGTAGGGAAAGAAGGATCCACACATGCCGTGGGATACAAGGGCTCGACTGGTCTACGGCTTTTGATTTAGGGGAGCGGTACAGTTATATGCAGGACCAAAGCCAAAATACGAGATAATAATGACGGTAGAGAGAAATGCATTGGTCACATAGCGACTGTCATTGCAAAAATGTGATGGGACATTGTTAAAGATGTTTGATTTATGGAACACGATAGGGAACAACGTAGGATAGGTAATGGCGTGGGGCGGGCTATAGGCTAGAGAAGAATGAAAAGATCTCAGCAGAATAAAGTCGTACTCCCGTGATTGAGTTTGTGATGCCTTGCCCGGGGTGTGCTGCCAATGGAAATTAAAAGGGAAGATGTTCAGCTAGGCTCCTTCTCAAAGGCAAAGCCTAGTCTGCCAGGGTTGGAGTAGTCGGGGTTTTCCCTGTTGCCTGAGAAATGACAGGTTACCAGGCACGAGCAAGCTTTAACGACAGCTCATGATGTGTCTGACAAGTGTGAGAACCTACGGTGGCGCGCGCACACCAACTCATTCGATTTATTCAGGCTGATTCGATTTTAGAATTCGGAGCAAAATTGAAAATAGCTGTTGAGAGGACAGCCGTTGGAGACAGAATGCCGCTCAGCAAAACTGGAAAAGTCACAACCGATGAGACTCCCATTTTTCGGATCGTCCACGACAAAATCACAGTAAGCTTTTTATTTTTCTCTTCGTATGCTGTGCACATTCATGAAATAAAAACCCACGGCTGTATCCTCCCATTAGAACAAACGGGCACATGTTGTTGTCTTTCGGGGTGGTTGTGTGGTGCTGGGGATTGTTGAGCCGGAGACCGATGCTGCTCCGCCGCCAGGGCATGCCCAAAGGCCGCTGTTGCATTTTGTTCAGTGACCTGAAGGTTTTCTTACTTAGGCCGCCGGTCCCGGCCCAGCCACGGGCGAATAGCCCAATGAACGGACAATTCATGGACAGCAGTCGGCCCAGCACTGGCACTGTTGCTACCACCGACCACAGTAACTCTGCAGCAAGTGCAACACCAGCAGCAGATGCGGACGGTCCGCCGAGAGGTGGGCCTCAGACTGCCGGGACAAATGAGCCTAAAGCGGCAGAGGAATGGCCGCAGGCAACGGGACAGACAGGGTCCCTGGACTATGGCAGCTCTTCGGAGGATTGCTCCAAGGAGAAGTATGACGAGAGACTGTCACTCAACAGCTGCACAGACAGCGGCGTCAGGACTCCACTGTGTCGTATATGTTTCCAAGGCCCAGAGCAGGTGAGTGTCCAATGACCACAGCAGATCAAGTGTCTAGACTGTGTGGGGCTGTCGCCGGGAGGTTCGACGTGTCTTTGAGATTGTTGTTGCTGTGTCTTTGAAAACCGCCCGTCTCTCTTCCTTCGTCTATTTCCTCTTCCCCGCTACACACAACCATAGGCTAGGCTACTCGAGGTTTCCATGCTGTGAATGTTATAGATCCCAAGCACGCAGGA
Organism: Novumbra hubbsi; assembly: GCA_016801125.1. Taxonomy (NCBI): domain Eukaryota; kingdom Metazoa; phylum Chordata; class Actinopteri; order Esociformes; family Umbridae; genus Novumbra; species Novumbra hubbsi. The sequence goes on from JACXGK010003767.1 coordinate 27,045, forward strand.
GCAATTATATGCTTGAGAACAGAAATAATGATTTTCTCACTCACTCACTTCCCAAGGCCATGTAAACGTAGGAGTACTATAATTCACCAAGCACGCCGGTCTTGGATAAGAGCGATAGGCAAACGAACATGAAAGACGGAAAAACAAGGGAAAGTTGTGGGCCACTCAGGTAACACTAGGGGCATCTCAATGTTCTAACGTAGCTTACTTTGCTCCCTTCATTTCCATTGATCTGAAAACGGAGAATGAAAGCGTGCTGGACTCCAGGGAACAGCGCGCTGTCGAAGTTGGCCTAAGTGGAAGTGACCAATATCCTTACATGAGACTGACTGAATTATTTCTGAGGTCTTTTCATTTTAGGATTCGGAACCACAGCTCCAATTGGATCACTATTTCTAATAATCCACACGAACATATGTATATTAGGCTGCGTCCAATCTAGCCTAAGCAAGACACTTATTAATATAAGCGAATGCTAGATAATGTAGCGGAAATACTTAATTACTACGTTTCATTGAAGTAGCAACTACTCTGTTCTGCCCGCAGTCAGTCCGTGTAGTATCAAGTATCATTATACACCGGGTGATATGATTACTGAATGCTGATTGCCTGATATCCGTAGTTTTTAAGACTATATACCACGGATATGACATTCTATCCTTTTTTTCCTGTTGTTATAACGTTTGTAACCGGTTTATAAACTCAAAATGGCTTTCCAGGGTTTACCATATTGCCAATATATGCTATGACTAAGAGCTGTGTCCAGGCCCTCCACTCCTATCTAAGAACTATCTATTGGTAATATAGCACACCCCTTGTTTGTTAAGCATACATATACCAGCCATTTAGGATTAAGGATTCACACCACCCTGTTTATAAGATGTGGTTGTAAACAGGGTTTACAAGGGTTGGTTCACCCCAGCCGGGTTCACTACGCATGTTATGGTTCTGCTTTTGCCAAGGAACGCGTTTGCCTAAGGGAACTGTACACCCCCACCTGCAGGCTATGCTTAAACCCTAAACCCTTTCCCGTGCACTCCAATATGCCACTTCGTGTCTTTTGGCCACTCAACCCTCTCTCGTGGGCAGCTACCGCTCAGCCGCGGCAAAACTCTTCTCTGTCTCCGCGCCTGAATAGCGGAACAAACTTCCCCCAAAAGCCAGGACGGGAGAGTCCTTGCCAAACTTCCGAAAAAGACTGAAAACCTGTCTGTTTGATGACTATATTAATGAACTGGTGTATTCCACCACCCGAAAAATATAGTATTAATTAAAAATGCAATTAACTTTGATTTCTCTGGCACTTGATGGCTTCGATGGGCGAAAACGTAGCAATTATGATTGTTGTTTGATCGATTGTTGGTTTTCCAAGGCGCCTTAAGAGGAATCCACTTATTGTAAGTCGCTCTGGATAAAAGAGTCTGCTAAATGACTAAATGTAAAATGTTGGGGCATAGTTGTTGTCGTGCGTTGGGTTGTGTTTAATTGCCCTCTGACAGTTTACCGTAGCAAACCGTGTGGTAGAAGGACGGTGTCATTTCCCCCCACGGTCAAAAACTCCTATCTAACAATTTCAATATTCGAAGTAGTGATGTGGTCTATTATTTATTTCAAAATGCCCGTAACGTTTCTCCCGTCCGTTTTAAAAATGTACGTTTTTGCTAAATCACATTTGTAAAGGTAGCGTAGCTAGCAGACAGTAAAGAAAATCTCCTAGCAGGACATTGGTGATGATGACATGAACATATATTAGGGTTGACATCCATGAAATCATACTACCCCGATTTATCCGGGAATACCTTGTGAAATACACATTCAAACAATCGCCTATTTTGTCCGTTAATTTTGCTGGGAGGCTATAAGGACATTTCCTTTTCTTTAGGTTGAGTTTCATTCACCCTTTTACTTCTTGTATTCAGGCGATTCAGAAGGTTTACAAGTAAATGTTCTACAGTTGCCTACTGTCATATTTGGTATGTATGTTTATACTGTGTGTGTGTGTGTGCTGCTGCTAAGCTGGGATATAAAGACATAGAGAAAGGAAGCAAGCAGAAGCAATGGGTGGATTGAGAACAGCTGAACAGCTCTTTGCTCTCTCTTCCATGCAGTTAAAAGACTTGTTTGGTCACATTGTGTTTTTTTCACTGCTTCTTTTAATAATTTTGTCTGGTTGTCAGGCTGGTTGACTAGCTGGTTGGTTGCCTGCCTGACTGGCTGACAGGCTTCAGAAAGCCTTTTGACCCCAGGGAGAAATTGTTCCGTGTCCCATGTTACACCTTACTACAATCTAGTGCTCTACTTCAGCCCACCTTAGACCGGAGCTGTGGTGTTGGGCACTAGGGAATAGTGGGCCCTTTGGGGCGTGTGTAAAATGAGAATGTATTGAAGTTTTCCAGAGGACCAGTCGTTCATGCTGGCTGATGATGCAGGTTAGATGCATATTGGAAAGGATGGCCCTGTTCCCTCTTCCCTTCCTCTCCTTTTCTATCACCTTCCCTTTCTATATCCTTCCCTCTCTATCGCCTTCCCTTTCTATATCCTTCCCTCTCTATATCCTTCCCTTTCTATATCCTTCCCTCCCTCCATGTCTTTCACCCTTTCTCCCCATCTCTCTGTCTTTCCCCGTCCAGTGTAGCATGTAATTAAATGTTAACCCTGTGGTATCAAATGTTTTTGTTTGATCCTATCACATAATTATGTTGTTGCAGCGCCTCAGGAGCAAACGTTTACAAAAGAAACACATGCGTGGTTAGCCTGGAGAGTTTCACCGTGCTGTCGTTGTTATATACCCTGATGGACCCCGGTCAGTGTGCCACAGATCGTACAGGACAGTTAGAACTCCAGGCGGTGGGGTGAATAAGGTGGAATATCCCTGATCCCGGTTCAGATGTTGCTCTTTGTGTTTGTTGTAGCCTGACGGCCAAACGCTACTCTGCAGTTCTCCTCTTTGTACCATTCTGAGTGTTCTGTACTCTAAATAATTGCCTCTTTCTCTGAAGAAATGTACAGGAAAGATGTCATTCCAGATGTGTGTATTTACAACAGCATTTCTCTGTGAAAAAGAATGTCCATCTCTGAAGACAGTAATCATATTGGATATGTTTGTGTTTACCACAGAGCACAAGGAACTTCTTGAAAGGGTTTTTAGTTAAAGTAATTTGAGACATTTCTTTATCTCTCTCACAAAAACACACATTCATCAATATGTACTATAAATAATACAGTATTTGACTGTATGAATACCAAGGTAAATATGAAAACATTAATAACAATAGTTTCTGTACATAAAGAATAATCCTGTAAATTATTATAATAGATACAATTCCAAACAAACAAGACAAAGTCATTATAATATATAGAATATACATGCTGCACATCTATGAGACCCCTTTAATAAACATTTTATGCTGTTTCTTCGCAAGCAGGAGTTTTTTTTATTATACAATAGAGCTGTCAATGGCTTGATTGTCTCGGATAACACGAGGTCTATAGAAGTGTCAATGCAAATCCATTAGATCAGACTCGCACCCAAAGTAACCATTTTTGATTGTTATTGTGTGAATTTAACTTTTTTGAAACGTTAGCGTTGGGGACAACTTATTTGGGCTAACGTCATGTTTGTGCTTCTGGGACTGTTTACCATAAATTCTCTGTAGGATATTTTAGTTATTTGGACCAGGACCAGTTGACCATTGGTATGGCTAAGAACAGAACGTCTTCTTGGTTCTGCACTGAATGCAGTACTGCTCCTTCTGTGAACACTTTTGGTGTTTCAGTAAAATCACAAAAAGAGTGTACTCTTTTGTCCCGTGATGTTCATCGACAGTAACAGTGGGTCTCATATTTCACTGCCATTCAGGACGATTGGTTGGATAATGACATAAAATAATTGGTTTTCTATCCCTTCAAAAACTAAAGGTCCTTGGTTTGCAATGCAAAAAGATCCATACAGATTAAAGACTATTTGGGAAAAGTTATTTCTTGGAAGGTCATATGTTACCCTCAAGATGGCAGCGGCTGGTTCTATGTGTAGGCCAAGAACATGCTGGTCATTTAGAGTCGGGTCTAAGTCGGACTTAGCAAACACTTTTAAACACACAGCGGAAACCATTTTTAAAGAATGGCAGCTCCTGTTCAGCTAGTCAAACCTCTTCCCAGTCCTGGCACCAGAATGGTGGAACCAGCTAGGACAGTCCATACCCATTTCAGGAAACCCTCTGTAACGGTACCTTTTTAAAGACCATCTGACATAACTTAACTGGAGGAAATCTTTAAAATGTAAATGTCTTGTCTTGGGTGAATGCCAGTGGGAAATTGACATTTAAGATGCTAGAATCCTCTTGATTCGCAGAGGGGGGGATTACTCCATGATGTTCAGCATTTTTTAAGAGACTTTAGCTTTTGGATCATTGGGTTGGTTTTACTTTGTCTTTCTTGTTTCTTGCAATGCTATGATACAGCCCCACATTTACTGGTCGAGCACACAGTTTTGGTCTCCACCGAAGAGTAGATCAGTGAGAAGATATCTGGCTTCAGAGCAGTGACCTTCCTGAAAACGTTTGTCTAGTCCGCCAACCAATCACCTACAGTCACATACGTCACCTTCAGTCACGTATCTCCTGCACCCATTTGCTGTAACAAAACATTTGCTGTTGTGGGGCAGCTGAGCTGCGTTGTTAGATGCCCTTTTGATTCTACCAAGAACAAGAAAGTCTCCGCTTTAATAAAACGGAATTGTGATACCATGATACCGTAACTACAGTAGCTTGCTAGATGATTGAAGGAACATTGCATTGAGTGTTGTAGGCCACTAGCTGGTTATCTTGTAGTTGGTATCGGAATAGGCTAGAGTGGGCCAAATTGGTTTAGATGCTGTTCCATCTAGAGCCCCGCCTTGCAGTGTTTTGATTTGCCAACACTACTCTGTGAAGTCCCTCCCATAGAATCACAAGGTCACACCCATTAAGGCCAACTTTGAATGGGGGTCGTGCCAGGCTCAATAGCCCAAGTCGGGTTAGCCTCGTGTTCAGCTTTAGTGTTTAGAGTTCTGGCAGTATATGCTGTAGATTTTCCCTCCAATTACATGTTGTCCTTTATGCCAGATGGAGTCTAATGCATTTGTAACCCAATAAAGCAATAAAGCAAGGAAAACATATTCTCTGGGGGATTGACAGCTATGAACTGTTCATCGGTTTTGGTTGAAAGCAAGATTGTCGGAATTTAAAACATTGTGTTATTAATGCTATTAGAAATCTTGTCAATTGGTCATGCAATTACAAAAATAGTTATTTGGATCAAATATGTTTTTCCTTCTTTATATGTCCATTGTATTTCTTCATTCCATGCTTCTGAAAGGTGTCCTACATTCAGCACTTTGAACAGCTCTGCAGCCTTAGGGCTGCTTTTGTCAGCATCTCAGTGCAGATCCTTTCTGGCCGATAGGCTTTATAGCACTAGATGGCTTTGATTTTCTGCATGTTGTGTATATCCAATGTTTTTTTTAGAGTCTTTAACTATTGTTTCTAAGTTTTGTAATTGATTAAAAACATTCTGAGTGCATTTTGGACATTGCCACTGGTCCTTATCGGTTTCTAAATTGAAGTGAGATAAAATCAATGTCGATTCAGAGACCGCATTCCTTAGATTCACCAGAAATTTAAATGGAGGTTCCGTCTTTTTGACCCCTTCCTCTCTCTTTCTCTCAGAATGTCTTTCTCCTTTGAATTACATCATATTATCAAACTAATGCCTGGAGTAGTGTTTGTCTGGTTCGTTGGCTGTCTGATCTGCTGGCTGACCTGCAGGGTGACCGGCTGGCTGTTTTTGACCCTGGTATGAATGGGCCTGTGTCCAATATGGCACCTTAATCCCTATCCAGCACACTCATTTAGACCTGGCTTCATAGGGTGTGCAAATGGTAATGGTGTGTCATTTGGGATGCAGATTCAGTGTAAATATAGTCCTCATCATTCTTTGGGACATTGGCATTTTGTTCAGCTTGTTAGTCAGTTCAGGTTTTTTTCCCACATCTTCAATGTTCTATGGAGGTCTTGGTATAGTTCATGTTGTCAGTAGAGCCAATATCTTAATATCTTAAACCATGGATCTCTCTGACCCTGCTCTTGGAAAGCCACTGCCCTGGTGGGTTATGCTCCAATCACATGTACATGCAGTCTCATTCTGGAACCTAATTATTAGTCTGGTGTGCTAAATTAGGGTTGGAGTGAAAACCACCAGGACAGTAGCTCTCCAGGCCCAGGGTAGCGGACCCCTTTCTTACACCCACTGACCCCTTGTGCATTTCTGTACAGTCACCCTAGAGTGGCATAAACCAGTAATTTAGCCCAGTACAGTAACATGTTTGGCAAGTGAAAGACTTGAGTTTGCATGCTCTACATTGAGCATTTTTAGGAGCAAGACTGTTCTTGAACACTTGAACTGTTCTTCTGCACAACGCATAGCGAGGTGCCTAGATACAGAGCTTAGCCGTGGTATATCGGGAATATACCACAACCCTCCAAAACGCCTTTTTGCTGCTATAAACTGGTTAACAAGGCAGTTAGATCAGTAAAAAAGGGATGTATGGTCTCATATACCATGGCTATCAGCCAATCCCCATTTAGCATTCAAACCAAAGGAAAATGTAGAAATGTAGATACAAAATAAAATAATAATAGCTTGAATGAAATAATGGTATTCAAAATAGAATGCTTTCCAAGCACAATGGAGTGATTAAATAGAAAATCCAGGTCACGCAGGAAATGTTTAGATGAATATGCAAGTAAAATGTGTGCAGCCTTTCTAACCCTCTGGTCACTCAACCGTGCAAAGGAGTTCCCTAGGAAACATTTAAGATGGACTGTTGTTTGAATGGCATACGTTTAAACGACTCGATTGAGCCAACGCTTCCCCCCCATCGCCCCCCTGGGACTGTTAATGCATTATATTATAAAGATTGAGGCAAAGGAATCGTTTGACTGGGTAATAAATCAGGGGAGCTGTGGCTTGGATGACCAGGGAAGCTATGCTATGTGTAACAACAAGTGAATAAGTGAATGAATGCTCTTGAAAACACCGGGTCTGGTGTGAGAAACAAGGTCTTTTCAATAAGTCTCTCGCTAACTTATCCTCTCACTTTCACTACCACTCCCTCAGAGGTCTGTGGTGTTAAATCTCTCTCATTTTCGCTCTCTCTCCGTCTCCTTCACTCTGAGAGGATTATAAATGACAGGTTCACGGTAGAACGCGTTAAAGTGAGACTCACACTACACAATCACCACACACACACCCATGAAAGGATTAGGGCAGTGAGGATTCTTCTTTGAGGAGGTCTCTGGTCAATCAGATTACATGAGCTTTGGGAGGCAAGAAACCAGAAACCACAGCCCTATCTGTCTGAAAGATACATTTCTGAGTCGGTCGGGACATGAAGGTGTTGAACTGAGTGGAGGACCGTTATTGAGTCTTGTTTAAATCTTGGTCTCCCAAAGATTGCAGTGTAGTCCAAAACCTGTCCTCATTCCGTAAATTCAATCCCAAATGGACCTGCCACCTGAGACCTACACCCAGGCCGGCTCTAGTCTTTTTGGAGCCCTAAGCAAAACTTCCCAGCAACCTGTGCTTAGACATTCTGCCAGGGATGGGGGGTAGACTGACCTCCCTCCTGCCCATCCTGGTGGTCCTATACTAGGGGTCTGTGGACAGAGGAACCCCATCCCAGGGTCGCCCCTAACCCAGGGGGAGGTGGATACAATTCTTGACAGGGGCCCCGGATGGTGTCCAGATCAATTACACACGTCTCAACTCAAATCAGGGTTTGTCTCTCAAGCATGTGGCCAGGGGCCCACCGGTTTGTTCTCCTTCCGGGGGAAAGGACTGTCGGTTCCGCATCCTGTGGGCAGAGTCCTCTGCTCTGTTCTAAGGTACCAGTATGCCTGTCGATGGCCCTATTCACAAGGGTACTTGAGGAAACTCCTGAGACCACGAGCTTAATGGTAAAATACAAATGTGGGATTACCTCAGGAGCACTGCTGCTGTTGTGTTCACAGAAAAAAAAGGGTGGGTCCACTGGTCTGAGAATAAGGTGCCAAATGTTCCCGTCACCTCATCCGGACAGCACTCGGCCCACAGACGCCAGCATGTCCATTTGTGTCCCGCAGGGAGAGATGCTGAGCCCGTGTCGCTGCAGCGGGTCGGTCCGCTGTACCCACGAGCCCTGCCTCATCAAGTGGATCAGCGAGAGGGGCTCCTGGAGCTGTGAGCTCTGCTACTACAAATACCAGGTCATCGCCATCAGCACCAAGAACCCACTGCAGGTAGGCGCACGCTCGTGTGTTGTGTGTAGCGCGTGGTACCTCGTCGAGACGGCGAAGAAGAGCAACGCTAGAAAACATTAGCAAGGGTGTTTTATAACGAGCCCAAGATAGACCCCGCGGTGTTTTCAGTGGGAGGCTCGTGAAGCAGACTCGGCAGAACCTTGGAAACGCGCTAGGCATGGCCCAGTACGAGCTAGCGATATGTCCACTTGGTGTTCTAGCATGTATTTGAATTATTTCGGTAGAACGCCTACTGTTTGGGGGAGCTTGAAAAGTAGCTAAATTTGCCCTGCACGCCTTCTAAACAATGACATTTATAGAAACTTAGGGGTTAGGGTTAACTCTAAAACAGAGTCTACACTGTCATGAAAATAATCTACTTTTGGGAACTAGAAACTGCATTGAGGTCCGATGTGTAATTGGTGAGAAATTCATGGGAATGTCAGCCCTGTTCCATCTCGCTCATTGCCCAGGCACAGAGCGTTTTCTCCTGAGCAATACCAACTCCATACTTCAGATGTTTATTGCTCCTTTCATGCAGTTATACGTGATTTAAAAACATGAACGTACAAGTGCATAGGGTTTAGAGGTCAACATAGCTGTAGGTCTACTTGGCTGTACATTCGTTGATCTGAAATCACCAACATTGTACCAGGATCACAGCTGTTACCAAGGCTAAACCTCTGTGAAACAACGAACTGAGGGAACGGTGGCAAGTCAGTTCCTCAAGTAGTTCACATGATCACATCCGGGTCCACGGCCCGTGTACACTATAAATCACTGCAGGTTTGAGTCGTCCGACGGTCAGCGTGCAATGTTATGAAAATGTCAATGTTATGAAAATGTTAATCCCTCCTGCCTGCTCTCTCTCATCCAGTGGCAGACGATCTCTCTGACAGTAATAGAGAAGGTCCAAATCGCTGCTGCGGTTTTGGGTAGCCTGTTCCTCCTCGCGTCCATCTCCTGGCTGGTCTGGTCTTCCCTCAGCCCCTCAGCCAAGTGGCAGCGCCAGGACCTGCTCTTCCAGATCTGCTACGCCATGTACGGATTCATGGACCTGGTCTGCATTGGTGAGGACCCTCTCCTCCACCCTCTCCTCTCAATGTTTATTAGCGTAATGCCTACGAGCAACTGACGCACAAAGTCCCCTTCATTGCCCTGGGGCATTGAGATTTGATATTTCAGAACAGAGGGAAGAGCTATCCCGACTTTGGGCAGCATCTGGTCTCGCCCTCCTCTGCCTTGTTCATTCCTACGTCTCAAGTGAGGCGTTTGTTTATCTCCTTAATCAGAGCCCTTAAATACAGCAGTATGTCATCCCCCCCGACAGGGCGGTGAAGGACCCCGTCGTTGATTTACAAACACTACCAACGTGCTTGGGATGTATTTCTGTGCCACTGACAGCAACCTCTTCGCTCTTGGTCCTTCTTTCTTCAGCACTGATAGTCCACGAAGGCCCGTCTGTGTTCCGGATCTTTAACCGTTGGCAGGCTGTTAACCAGCAGTGGAAGGTGCTCAACTACGACAAGATCAAAGACACTGAGGACCACCAGAAATCCGTGCTCACGCCCCGGCACCTGGTCCTGCCAAACCCCAGGACGGGTGCTGGTCCCGGGCCGGGGGACGAGATGGCCTCCCCCTCTACGTCCTCCCTCATGGCGGCGGTGGCAGCTTCCGCGCCCGGCTACACCGCCACCGTCCGCCCGGCGAGCGCCAGCCTGACGGCGGTCACGATCCAGGACTCAACCTCAGAGAGGAGCAATGAGGAGCCGACGTCCCTGCCGGACCACCACTGTGCGTACAACATCCTCCACCTGCTCGCCCAGCACCTCCGGACGACGCAGCAGGAGCCCCGCAGCAACCACGTCCAGCTCCAGGCAGCGCAGCCCAGCAACAGCAGCCGAGAGCTGGTCATGAGAGTCACTACAGTCTGAGGCTTCAATTGTGGCCTTTTGTTTACAATAAAGGGAGATAAAGGCATTGATGGCCTCGGTTGAGGAGAATAGAGGACTAGAGATGGAGACACTGCTTCTGCTGCTGTGGATAGATTTAACATTGGGTGACTGGAAACTGGGAAAGAAAGACGGTGGAGCGAGAGAGAGAGGATGTGGGAAAACAGGGTGAGTGTGGAGGGATGAGGTTGAGGTGCTACGGACAGAGATGGGAGGAAGGCAGATAAATGGTTTTGCCAGCATTGATGTAATAAAATGAGATTTGTAGATTGTATTTTGAAGGATGCGTGTGAAGGAAATATAGAGTTGACCTCCAGAATTATTGATGCCCTTGGTAAAGGTAAGCAGAAAAAGGTATGAAAAATGTCTCTGTCGTTTATCAGCTTAAACTAAACTTCAAAATCTGAAAGAAATCTAAACTTTAAATGTGTTGAATTTGCATAAAGAAAAAAACGAATTATCCGGGAATCAAAGGAGAAGTCGGTTGAATGTTGGTTTTATCATGTGCATAAACCTACAATTAGATTATTTGTGTCATAAGACCACATCTCCAGGTGTTGTCACACCTCCAGCATGGCCTGGTCGGATGACTTAGCATGCAGGTGACATCTAATTATAGTTTTGAGACTTGGTAACCCCAAGATTCAACCAACTTCTGGAATGATCCAACTGTGATCGTGGGGGTTATTTTGATTTTACCTGTCAATCTCCCCTCTTCACTGTCTGTAGGAGTCAATTACACCTGGCTCTTCTTCCAGGCAGGTTTCATCACAGGGTCAGTTGATAGAATGTTCCTTTGTGGATAGATTGACACTGCTATTAGTCTGACAATAATTGTAACACAGATATATATATAACACAGATTGAAATCTTTTTTATTAATAATAATAATAATAATATTTATTAATTTAACCTAAAACAAAACAAGTGGAAGCTGATAAGCGTGTTACATTTTTTTCATTGCCATTTGTGTTCATTTATACCAACATGTATGTATATATAGTACTGTTCAAAGGAGTTCTGGTAGATACAAAACTCTGACACGGGATGAGATGTTAAACAGATGTGAGCTAATGTGAGCTAATGTGATCTGGATGTGGCCTTTCGGACACGTATAGATTTTCTGATCACTTTGACAGCCTTCAGGATGTATGTCATTCATGGTGGTGAGTGCAGTGAGACCTTCATCAGATGTTCATAATGAAGATTTATTACTGAATGACGCCCCGTTATTTAGTGAATATGGTGCAATTTGGGTTCCCTAGTCATATTAAACAAAGCACAATCTTCCGAGGACCTTCAGTAGTCTGCCACTGACCTGAGCATTGTCTGGAGAAGTCTCCGTCATTACAGTACGTACGGCAAAACATTAACCGTGAACAGAATTGCATTTGAATTATTCATGCTGAAAGACCTTCACAACCACAGTCATTCTCAGAACCATTTATAAACCCAGCGGTAAAACCAGAAACCGTTAACCCGTCATTCATCTGTAGCAGTGCAGACCAATGAACAAGATTAAATAGGACGATTGAGATTGAAACCCCACTCCTTTGTGAGTTTCATTCAGCTAAAAGGCAGCTTGTTCTAAGACGTACAATGAAAGTGTCTGGTTTTCTGACAGGATTGTAGTTAAGGCGCTGGCTGTGGGTAAGTGTGGGTCGTGATTAGAAAAACTGAGGTTTTGAAATGGATGAAAGCAAGTGAAAAACTAAAAAGATCACACAAGGCGTCGTGTGAAGTATTTTTTGTCATTAAACTTTTGAAATGCTTCCTGATATTTTTGGGTTGTGAAGAACCCTCCAATCAAAAGTGTTCCTCTGGTCACCGTAACAACGAACCCCAGCAACCTGCCTAAGATCTTCTGAGCCAATCTCAGTGCTCGGAGAAGAGGACACAGTACGCCTTCAGTCACTGAATTCTTTAACCAATGGGGACATATTTTGTTTACGTTTGTATGTGTTCAAGAAAAAAATGTTGATCAATTAAAAAAAGTATTTGATTCTGTGGTGCAGTTTGAATGTATATCCAATCGTTCACACTGTGTTGTATGATGCAATCCATTTTCCACCGAGTGACATTTAGTCGAATATCTACCGACGGTGTAACGATGACAGGACGGGTGAAATAGGCAAAGCAATTTTGATATTTGTTGGCTTTTTCTAAAAAGCTTGGTGGTTGAGGGCTAAGTAGTATGTGTAAACATAATCTAAACAATCAAATAAACGGCACACTGTACATAAGTGGTATATAGAATAGAATACCCAACACAGTGTTGTGCGGGACAAAACACTAAATGATCAGTTCTGAACAGAGCACCTTTTATTTTTGTCATGTCCTTCCTTTCGTGATGCGCAATCCTGCGGGTGATGCTAGCAAAGCGTATTTTTCAAAACTGACACCGAAGATTTGTTGAAAAAAAAATAATACAAATGCCTAAATATTTTTATTTAGTCTTGCACGCCAAATAATAAATTTTTATCCCGTAACATTCTTTCGGAATCTACTCCAGAAAACCTAGTTTGCTTGATGATGCACATGTAGGAAGAGTCTTATTTTATGCAAGTAGTTCAACTCTCCTCAGAAATAGGCCAAAGAGGTGAGGACCTCCGTTTGAGAGGAAGGGGGAGGTGGGGACCTCCGTTTGAGAGGAGGTAAAGATGTCAGTTTAAGAAACCCCTCAGGGACCCACTTGATGCAGTAGACCAATCCAGATTGATTAACCAATGTAGTGTTATCTCATCTATTTGAGGGCAGACCAAACATTGGTAATGCTAAGGACACAAAGTGTTGGTAACACCTAACCCAGTGGTTCTCAACCCATTCCTCAGGGAACCCCAGCCAGTCCGGGTATTTGAACTACCCTTTAGCTACCTCACATAATCCTCAAGCGCTTGATTAGTGTATCTGCTGTGCTGGTTTCGGGCTGCAGTTAAGATGTAGAATGTCTGGGGTTCCCTGAGGAATGGGTTAAGAACCACTGACCTAACCACTTCAACTGACAGACAACAGCACTATGGGGTTCTATGAGGTACACAGCATTGAAATGTTAGGTGCTACAAAACACAACTACTCCACCACCCTGTCACACAGACTAACAGGTTGCCCTTTAAAGAACAAATCATGAGTGATATCTAGAACTATACATATATATATATACACATGGTCCTGTACCATGCAACTCCTGTCAGAAGCTTAAGGCACAGGGGAAGGCACATCCAACATGTCTTCCATTTAGTTTTTAGCGGAGTGAACAACATGAAGAGTCTCACTAAGCCCATTCCAGAAACCCAAACTGGAGGGTGAAGTCCCATAGAACCACAGGAATATTAAAACACCCCCACATTAAATCACAGAAAACTGGAATGTTCAATCCGGTCAAATAGTGAGTTTTTTGTTCTGGATTTTCCTCAAGTGGACATCCACGCCGATAGTTCTTCCTCAGGCAGATTTATGAGCCATTTCCTGTGAGCGTGGTTCGAGGTCAGAGACCAGAGTTTAGAGGTCGCAGGTCGTTCCTACTCAAGCTCCACCAGGAGGTCCCCTTCTCCCACAGTCTCTCCGGCTTTGCAGTGGACACTCTTGACCTGAGGAAGAGAACGCACAGGCTGTTGTCAAACATCAGTACACAACCATAGCGGTCTTCAGTGTGTGTGTGTGTGTGTGTGTGTGTGTGTGTGAGAATGGTAGGTCAATGTGATATGTCTTCATTGGCTATACCTTGGCAGCTCTTGCAGCGATCAAGCTGTTCTGCATCTTCATTGCTTCGATGACACAGATCTCCTGACCCTCTGCCACCTGGGGAACCATGACACAGTGAGTGTGTACGCTGGGGAACCATGACACAGTGAGTGTGTACGCTGGGGAACCATGACACAGTGAGTGTGTACGCTGAACTCCGTTAAGGTTTTTTTTGCTCTGTGTTTTTTGCTCTTTTTATAACAGAGACAATGCAAATGAAAAACCTAGAATGTACAGGTTTATGAAAAAAAACCTTCTAAATAATTCATCGAAGAAAGTAACCTTAAATCAAAGCACAGTCTTGCGCCTTAATACCATAGGAATTGTTTGACATAAGTGTGCTGGAATACAGAAACGTGTCACCGTCCCAATACTTTGCATTAGCTGGCGCCAGGAGCCTGATACAATATTAATAAGTTGGTGTTCCCTGTCCATCAGTGGGGGGGGGTCCTACTTAACTCAGCATCCGTCAATTTCATCGAGTGCTGAAACAGTTACATCATCAACGGATGAGATGGGGCCACTACAGGGAAGCATAACACACAGCGCCTGCGGGTTTGACAGACCCAGGCTCTGGCCAACGGATTTAGGAGTACCAGGTCTGGATTTCTGAAGAGCTGCGTTCACACAAGCAGCCCAGCACTGACCGGGCTTAAAACCAGGACTGGGCTGGCTGTGTGAACCTGGGCGTGTTTTCTGTGTCACATGTGCAGTGTTACCATGTCTCCGGGTTTGACTGACACGGCGACCACGGAACCCGGCATGGGAGACCTCAGGATGCTGCTGGTGTCTTCTGGAACCTTCTCCGGCATGTGACTGGTCAGCGTGGCGGCCATCTTACTCAACACGCGCAACTTGAACTGAACACAGACAGAGAAATACACACAACACTTTACTAAACATCGCAACTTAAAGAGAGAAAGGTGCCATATACACACACAACATACTGAACACATACCTTAAACAGAACATTGCCTTCTAACCCCAAAGTTAATCTCAATAATTGAACACAGACATCTAGTGGTCTGGGCCCCCCAAGTGGTCAGGGGCCATAAGCAACTGCGCTTGTCGCTTATGCCTAGGACCGGTCCTGCCCAAACCCTAGGTTATAAGTCTATACGGGTGGTCATGTTTTCCCTGGATCATACACACTGGCTTTGAAACTGAGTTCATGTAGTTCTCCTATGGTCCACCAGATGGCAGCCTTACTTTCCACCCATTCCCCAGGCTTAGCGGCCTGCTGGGCTTCTGCATTAGAACAGCATTACTCTCTCATGTAATTGATTCCTATAGTCACTGCCGCGACGTGATAGAGCACTGGATCCTGAATGGGAAAGACTGGAAAGTGACGGAGGGCTTGGAGGAGATGTACTGTGGTATGAATTGATGTGGTTACAAATCGATATGTCTTGTGGTTCAATACTGTGGGGAGTTTTTATGACTCAAGGACCCAACCATATTGGCTCAGCTGCAGAGGAAAAGTGTTTATGACAAAACAACAATTGGGCAGTCATGGAATGACGGCGAAGATATGGTACTGCAGAATGTTTGAAACGTTACATGTTACACACGCAAAATAATATCCTGGCATTAATCTGTCCCGGGTCATAATCACAGGCCTCAAAAGGTCACAGTAAATAACACCAGGAAAGCCCCTGGTAATGACCTCTTGTGTCATCCTTCTTGACCCTCGTCATCCTTCCTGACCCTAGTCATCCTTCCTGACCCT
>JACXGK010003768.1:0-42680 GCA_016801125.1 Novumbra hubbsi
CCCCCCCCCCCCCCCCCCCCCCCCCCCCCCCACGCCTACTCGAGGAAAGCCTCAATGACAGCGATCGGCAACCTCAACGTCACTGCGTTTGGCAGAGCAGGGCCCCGACGACGCAGGCCGAAGGGATAGAAAAGCAGGCGGGAGCGTCTATCCATTCATGAAGCTACCTCCGTTTGGAGAAGGGAAAAAACACTAGACACCACAGACACCCAAATAAATGAAAAAAAAAATCTAAATAATAAAATGTAAAAGGAAAACGTGCTCTTCACTTCTTTTACTACGCCCCCTCCAGGAAACACTCTCCGCCACTCCAGTCGGCCAGGCTCTGGCGGGCAGCCAGCTGGATGCCAAAAAGGACTTTCCCTTCTGCACTGCACCCCCTCATTCAAATACTAACTCCAGCACTCTATTTATAGCCACTGGCGAGATACCAGAAGCACAACGGCCGCATAACCACAGAACAAGGCAGAGGTAAGAAAGATCCAGGGGCCAGGAGACAATAATATATATGGAGAGGGTGGAAGACGAGAGGGGCAGACGCGGTGGGCCAGTCAGCTGAGCGGCGCCCGTAGGGGTGGAAACAAGACACGGCCGTGTGTGGGGAGGACCAGGAGGAGAAGCGTGGCCCCGGGTGGGACGAGGGCCCTCAGACCACGCGCTCAAGTTCAGAACCAGGAGCCGGGTTACGGAACAAGGTCATAACTTGGCATCCTGGGTCATTTCTAAGAATGACAAGTAACCTTTACCCGGTTTTAAAAATTGGTTCAATAGGCAACCCTGCCTATCCCTAATCAATTTAGCATACCTGACCTGCTCAGTCCCCTCCCTTACCCGTCCCCGACCCCTAACCAGTCCCGTCCCCTCCCTAACCAGTCCCCGTCCCCTCCCTAACCAGTCCCCGTCCCCTCCCCAAACAGACCCCTCCCCGACCCGTCCCCAACTCCTCCCCGATCCCTCCCTAACCAGTCCCCGTCCCCTCCCTAACCAGTCCCCTCCCCAAACAGACCCCTCCCTGACCCGTCCCTATCCCCTCCCGATCCCGTCAATTCATTACTAAATAGGTGAATCAGATTAACTAGTTAAGAGGTATAACAGGAGGAAAGGTTCTACAAACACTAAACTGCAGTGTTAGTCTGGAGGGTCTGAACTTGCATAAAACATTAATATTTTGAGGGCAATTATCCAGCTAGCATTCTGTGTCTAGTGTGGTTAGGCAAAACGCTGACCCAATGTTCACCTACCACATTAAAAACAACATAGGAGCTACCCTGCAAACGGAGCAAATATACTCTGGCCAATGGCCACATAGCTCAAGGCAACTCAGCTGAACAGTTTTCAAAATGAGAATATGATTAACCTCGCTCCAGGGCTCACTACAACATCTCAACCTCACGTTGGGTCTGCACGGCTCCTAATTCATTACTACCCATATGACAGTGACAGCATAATATTATGCCCTTACTCAATGTGTGGCAATCAATCAGAGCTCGCCCTCAGTGACACATACAAAGGACCCCAGACAATGGCCTCACAATGCACCATTTGAGCCTCAGCAGGACCACGGAGAGAAAGGCACAACTCCTGAGGTTCAGTTTCAAAGCATCTCACGACAGCCAAAAATGGTAGGGGTCAATTCCTTACTGACGCAAAGGTTTTAGTTGTGTAAATATTTGGTTATAGGATTTGGCCTCGGGTGAAGTTTGCTGGACCCGAGAGCGATCCTAACAAATAGATCAGTTGAAAATGCTGAGGACGCTGTTCACCAGCTACCGTTCGCTTTGCCTACATTTATGCTACCCGGCTCATACACCGTAGAACTGACCTCGGGTCCGAAATTAAGCAGAGACAACGATATCTTCCGAATCGTCAGGCTAATCGACTGGGAAACATTTGCCAGTAGTCATTACAGTTTCCCTAAGTGGTGGGATAAAGTTTTTCAGAGTTGGTCTACATCCTAAGGGGCTGTCCATTTCCCTCACAGCTGTAGACGGCCATTGTGTGAGTCTTATTCACAGCAGGTGGTCAAGTCGCTGGGTTTACCATGACAAAGACGCGCCCCCTGTGACCTCCGCCTTCGTCTCGCCCCCTCCCCTTTCCTACACCCCAATTCCTCCGGAGAGGATCTTGCTCATCACCATGAATATGGTTCACCCTCCAACCCCTCTGAGGGGGAATACGTGACCTTCTCCCACACTTCCCAAACCCCACATTGTCCATCAACGGTGAATGGCAATCCTCTAGACTAAACTCACAGGCGCCTTCAAGTGAAACGAGGATAGAACATAACCAGGACGTCCCAGAAAAGCGCTGGCTGTCGCCTTGGCTTACAACGCCATACACATGTACGATTAAGCGGGGTAACATATTGGATGAGAAGAGGAATCCTTCTAAAGCCAGAGGAAAAATTGCATCAAAGTCGTAAATTGTTCCTCTCCGAGATTCACGACCAACATTTGGGCGACAGGTTTTTCCATCATTGCCTCCCTCTTGGCCTCATCAAGGCACTTATAGAAGAGGATGCCAAAGATATCAGAGAAATGGTCAAACAGAAGGGTGCGTAAGCGTGTGTGAGTGTGTGTGTGTGCGTGTCTGTGTGTGTGTGTTTTGAGGGTATGCGACAGCTGTGACCAGGGTCATCAGAGGAGCCTGGGAGTGGACGTGAACCAGCAGGCACCTCCATCTGGAGACAGGGGACGAGGGGGGAACCAGACCCGCATCTGCCACCGCCACCACCTCAAAACAAAACACAAGTTCAAGGAAGGGAGGGAGGCCAGGACAAAATAATGAGCTAGCCGCGCAGCACACACACACACAGAGAGAGAGAGGCGTAGGGTTGAGGAGATGAGGAATGGAGTCTGGGGAACGAAGGGACAGAAGAGGGTTGAATGAAACCAGTCCAGAGCCTGCTCAAAGACCCAGTCCTATCTGACAGAAATCAACCAAAACATCTAGATACCGTACAGAAAATTGTTTTAAATAAAAAGCCACATGTTAAGGCCGGCAAAGCAATGGAATGGAAAGAATTTGGCGCATTTTTATGATATGAACCTATTTTGGGGATTTGAGGGTGAACTAGCCTAATGACAGCCAACTGCTTGTGTAGTTGAAACATATAGGCCACATCTAGGACAAATGGAACATTGCTTGCCGTTGGAGTATGTTGCATCACTTTCTCTTCCCTGTCAAAGAACAAGTTAAATTAGGTTTTGCATTAAAGCATTTAGAGAAAATATTAAAAGGGAAGTAGGCTATGTAGAATGGATTGGACATTAGAAGTGATATTCTTTATACGGCATATCAAACACATATATATTTATATACACACATACACTTTTAAACATATGCACGTACACTCATGTAGTGTTTTGATTACTGTTTCAGTTTCAACATTAAACGTAGGAATATTAGAAAATAATTACATTCAATAATTTGTGGGGTTAGTTGTGTCAGTCTCTTACATTCCCCGATTCCATTTAATGTACTCCATTTCACACACATTTGAGTCTTCCCATAGTCTTCAATAACCCTTTAAAAAATATAAACCGAGTCACCTTGAAAGACATTAGGTTATGATGCATATGTATATCTGCAGAAAACATCTTTTTAAATGCTGCTACCAAACCTGCTCTTGAAAGAGTTTTGAGATGCCACTGAACAAGCATTCCTTTGTCTGTAAAGAAATGCTGGAGCAGAAGATGGACTGATTTCCCTCAATAGGCAACCATAAGTGCCATTCAAATAATCCTGAGCGGTGTTTGTGCATCTTACCAGTCTGCTGCCTGAGTTCAGACCACTTTCCCTTGAAATAATGTACACCGTGTCTATTAAAACCATGACATAAGATATTCTGAAATCAAATGCTTCTTGCCATCAGTTTAGCTGAAAAGAAGAAAAAAGACACAGCACATCAATGCAGTGCACAAAAGGAATTCGAGTCCTAGGATGTTCCTAATGTTTGTGGTCATTGTAGTTCATTTACCAGCGTTGTCTGCACAACACAATATGTTTCATCAAACCTTCAAAAAAGGTGACAAGCCACAAACTTTAATTGTCACCGGTTTACACCATGAAACTTTCTTTTTTTTTTTACTCTTCCAGAGGCAAATCTGGAAAACGGGTTTTGTCCATCTATAGAAAACAATTGTGATAACACCCAGAAGCACGAGGGACCTGAAGCATTTTTGACAGAATCAACATGTGGATCTGAAGCACATGACGGCCAAAGCCTCGTCCAACCATCAGCCTCCAACGCCCAGCATGTGGTCCTGGGGCTCAACCAACAGGGATCTGCAGCAGCCTTGACTGACAGCTAAGAACAGGAAGGATGAGTCGGTGGACGGGGGACAGAAGCACATGGGGGGCCCTCCATCGGAGTTGGGTCTTCCCCACCAGACAGGGCCCCCCCCCACTCTAAGACAAACGGCCTTGAGAGGAGCGGACAGGGTAGGGAGGAACATCCCACGGGTCTTCAGGGTGAAAACAAGGCTCCCCCCCCCCCATTTGGGAGCATGGGAGCCATCAATTGCTACAAATCCAGTGACCAATCCTCTTCTCATTTACCAGGCCACATAAATGAACATTGTTACAACCGTCGTTTGCCTAGTGTGACACCAATAACAAAATATTAGTGATAATCTCAAATGTATAGAGAATAATCTGTTGGATATAGTAATCCTTTCATGGGGCAGTTTTAAGGCTAAAAAACAATAAGAGATTCTTACCATATATTAATGAAATAACTAGAGGCGGTGGCCCCAAACAGTCATTAATTTAAAAGGTTACAGTTTTTCTGCAATTTGACCACATTGGGGAAGAGTAGAATTTGAATTTTCCAAAGAGACCAACAGAACAAGGATATGGGTAGAATTTAGATTAATCTTGTCCATCTCTCAAAAGGAGGGGATATTATAGTTACTCCAAAACCGCTGGCATTTGGTTGCTAACAGTTCGATTTGAGTAATGGAGGATACTTGAACCAGGTTGGTCATATTTGTTCTGGTCAAAGGTCATGTAATTTGTCCTGAAATTAATAATCATAATCACCTTCCATGATGGGTGCTGGTAATATATTATCAGGCTATGAAAAGACACTTGTATCCACTAGAGCTGAACAAACAGCAACAACTTGGCTAATCTCTTCCAACCACATGTTCAGGAGGACTTTGAGTGCCGTGTATGATGTACGACACGGCCTACACTAAGATAAGACCCAGCTGAATATCATTGTTTACACAGCACATTCCACCCATTCAGCTTTGCCCAGATACGTGTTATCGACAAAGGCTGAGACTGAAACCATTTACATGCATTTGACGACCTTTTGACTGTGCAAGTTTTGTACCAGATCGTCTCAATCCCCCCAAAAATTGGGGAAAACACACATTTAATAAAAAGTAAACTAGATCAGGATGTTATAAGTAAAGTTGCCTGGGCTTGCCAACACAGTTTGAAAATAAAGTTAAAGTTAAAAAAGTAAAGATTTTTTAATTGGGATGCAAAACACTGGTTTGGTGTCTCTATGATTAGGCCTACTTAATGAAATGAGGTTCATAATCATAGACAATTCACACTGAAGCATTTTAAGTTTGTATGAGAATGGGGTTGGAACTGTTTCTGTTCGGCACGCACACGTCGCTTGATTTTCCCACGATTGACCAACACAATCCTGTGTGGTACGTCTCCAACATGCCGGTGCAAGTTCAAACACAATGGAAATAATTTCGCAAACCAAGAGGAGTGTGTTTAATACTCACTCTTACACATGGACCCTTTACATATCTGGCAAAAATACCCTGCTCAATAATCTCCATTTAGCCAGTGTGTCAATGCAAATATGTTCCATTTCCTTTTACACTGTATCTTTGCTGTGGTGGAGAGAGGGAATCTTTCACAGGGCTTTTGTGCTTCAAAGACTGAACTTTGATTCGGTTGAAACCTGCCAAAAGACTCATGTTTCACTGTGACAGGGGGGTACAAGGACATCCATGTTGCAACCGCCTTTCATGATCTGTGCTTTACAAATTAGACCCGGATTTGAACTGTCGGTTCTAAAGACCTGCAGTTAATTAAGAGGGAGGCCGGAATAAACCGAACACATTGATGAATAGATGTTTCTCAACCGCTGCCGTGTACATCACGAGGGCGTGCGATCGGTGCTTTGTACATACATATCTTCTGGCGATCGATTCACATGCAATGGAGGACTGCGCCAAGCTTTTGCACGGTGTGAGACCGACGACACAAGAAGGAAATTCCACATGCAGCGTTGAGATCCCTCACTGCTCGTCCAGAACCGTCATCTCTCACTGCAAGAGCGGTCAGATTCTGAACACTACTCAGAATGTGACTCCTCCTAGCCGTCACTGCCAGAGGGGCAGATTACCAGAGGATAAAAGATCCCTTCGGCAACACGTCACACTTGTCACACTTTTCCCCCCTCTGTTGTAGGAACCCTTTCTGATGGCAAGCATCATGCTTTACAATGACATTTTCTGACCAGTGTAGCGTTCCTAAAATGTCAGGTTTTATTGTGTACAGTGAAACGTTTCACCGTCGGCTACTTTCAAACAATGAAGGAAATCAACTTGAAAAAGAATGAAGTACAACGCATGAATCATGAACGTGCACATGTTTACCGTGACTCTCCTGCAACATCACACCTTTCATCCATGCCACCGGGGAAAAATATACACTGTCACTTTAAATCCTTGCTACTGCTGGAGGCAAACCCTTCCCCCATCTCCCAAAGTGTTTCCCACCCTCTTGAACCCCCCCCCAGCCTTCCCCTACCTACACGCTCCCCACAACACACACACACACACCGCACCTCCCCTCTCCGGAAGTCTTTGCCTAAAGAAGTATCCACTTGAAAATGCAAACAAATGCGTTCTGAACAATATGCACGACTAAACGGGTTTCTCAGGTGAAGCACAGAACAGTGGGTCAATCAGTGGCCATTAGAACTGAGAAGAGTAATCCGTCCTTGGCGCCCCTCCCCCGCTCAAACCACACCAATTGGCCAACCTTTGAAAATCCAACCCACACACACACACATACACACACACACACACACACACACTGAGGCTGCGATGACGGAGCACCATAACAAACCCCACTTCCGCTCAGTCAAACGCACACACCCGTGGCTCGGAGGGCAGGGCCAATCGCCGCAGGGTGATGCCGCCTTTGCCGACGCCAGGCCGTCACCGGCCACACGGGGACACGCACGTCGCCCCCCCCTCCCCCGGGCGGCAGCGCAAAGACCGACTAGAGATGGAGGAGAGAGAGACACCATGACTCGTGTCAGCATCTCACGCTGCTGGAGACAAACACAGAGCGAGAGATAGAGACAGAGAGGACAGGGAGAGATAGAGAGAGATAGAGCGCTAGGACGGGGCTTCTATTGTCTCAACAGTGTGGATCATCAGCTGAAAGGAGCAGGGCATAGGATCTGACTTCTACCACCACTGCCCCAGCCAGGGAATGTACTCAGCTCGACCATTACACTACCGGCAGGCGAGACAACTCATTTACCCCCCCCCCCCCCTCCACGACCGCATTGCTTATGGAGTCCCAAGAAGCAGTGACGATTTGCTGTATCACATCGACTTCTCTCTTGCCACTGACTCGCTCAAGACAGGGAAAAAACATGCAAGCCTTCAATAGCTTTGTTTACATATGGTCAGGACCAGAGAGCAGTTCCCACTCTAGGCTACCAGTAAGACACCATGGGTATCGTCAGTGAGCTATCAACCATCTATTGATCTGTGCAATTTGATGGTTAAAGGGATTATGATTGGCTTTGTTTACGATGTGCACAGTTGCATAGTGTAGTATAAAACAGACATGTGCACTTGTACTGGATGAGCCAGAACCCTGTATCAAAGAAATATGTGCTTCATTCAAAGATACACAGTGCATTTAGCTTTTCATTCAGCTGAAATGTCAAGGAGATTCCAAACAGTTGGACCCATATGCTGAGCAAAGTACAGTAGGTTTCTCACAATCACACAACCGCCCTTGTATTAAATTGTAGGCTTCTGTAAATATAGTTACATTTTGAAACTCATAAATAGTCAAATGGAAACAGTGGTATCCTTGGTCAGCCGCTAGTCACTGTCAAATTGCCTAGTTCTGTTTTGATCAATATGTCTAACCAATTTCCTTTTCAATCCAAGTCTAAAGAGAGCGACAACCACTGCACCAGAACCAAATGGAGAACCGGTTCATTCACAACAAAGCTTTGAATTACAAAATAAACGTTCTTTTGTTAGGGGTCAATGAAATGCGCGTGTATGTGTGGGCAATGAGATTGAAGCAAACCGAAACAATATCAGCGTCTTCGATTTTCAAGTCATCGTTGAAGGCACTGAAACTACATTAATTAGTTACACTTCTATAAAAGCCACCATGTAACCAATTATCAGGATGTTATGATAGTGTTTGACAACATGTATGCAGCAACCAAAGACAAGGTGACTGATGAACGTGATTAATTGTTGTCTAGATAAGTGGAATATCAACGTGCTTTTTTGCTAGATCGAAAATAAACACAAGAGCCATTTTGTACCCCGTACCCTACGCACCCCTCCCCCAAAGTCGGCTAAACAAGTAGGAACTACACAACAAAGCAACAATTATTAACAAATTGCCCTGAAGACCATCTCGGAGCCAGGTTGGTATAAATATAAAACGGACAATCACGTAGGATAACGACGGACAATCGCATTGGGCACTCCATTTATTTCATTTCACGCGGAAATCCTACGTATAAAGCATACATTGAAAACAAATATCTACTTGGAGTATTATTACCCGTTGTATTGCTCTGAAAGCTAACGTATAACCTACATTCAGGTTTGGTACAAGTACCAAGTGTTACATTTTACTACCGATTGTGATAATCCGAAAGCATCATTCACATCAGTCTCAACACCTCTGTCAGAGCGCTTCAAACGGGAGAAATATTTTAAATCATGGTTTAATTTAGCCTCTACAGGATAAACTACACAGATAAACGTAACTGACAATCATGAAAACTAGGTTAATTCAAATTAAGATACATCAACGTGGGGATCTTCATCTATTTTCTAATATCCTCACACTTCTATATTTGCAAAATATTGAGGCCACATGACTGACATCGTAAGCTAAACAAGTGTACTTCATTCATTTTAGCAAATACGATAACCTGCCATATGGAAATTAAGGGTAATAGTGGAATACATGCTTCCAGCCATTTAAATCACGGAGCTTTAAAAATTGATACGTTCATCAAAATGATTCAAAATGTATATCTGGCTGCAAGCAATGATCTACACAACAAACCACAGAATCAAAAGCCTAAAAACCTCTCGCACTAGTGGTCAAAATAATAATAAATAAAAAATGTCGACCATTAAATTATAGCAATATTTAAGAGACATTTGGTAATTGTCATTTCTATACAATAATGCCAGTAACCTTTCATTAGCAACTACCTAGTTGATATGACTGAATTGCCTACAACAATTCGTAGACTTTGAGTTCTGCTGTTTTAGTTTGAAATCACTGGATACAGTGGTAAATACAGTAAAAACAGATTGACCATTCACAAACCCCAATAAATGTAAGTCTAAAAATAGGGTGTTTACCTGCACAAAAAGTTCCCAGAAGAAGTGCAAAAGTCAGCCAGGAAGCAAACATATTCCTTTAATTAAAAAGAAACACACCAGATTTTCTCCTTTTCCTTTGCGTACATTTAAAAATATGATCCGTACAACACAACGAGCCAAATGACCCAAGGCCTTCGATGTCCACAGCAACAAGAGTTTGCGTTGCTTTTGTGTACAGCCCCAAAATGCAACAAAATTGCACGGGCTAAAAATAAGTTTTAAATATAAACAAATCCATTGGGAATGAATCGGTTGATTGCAAAACGTAAACCCAACCAGATCAAATTTTACTCGACAAATTTCTCTAAAAGCGGTGCGCGTTAACCTTCTCTACTTTGTAATAGTAAATTGCTAAGGACAGGGTCCGATATTCACATGGAAGAACTGAACTGAGTCCAAAATGGCTTCTGAAAGGGGAGTAAGCCAGAGTAAGCGCAGTCACTGGGAAAACCCGGATGTTTAAATACAAAGACAGGAATGCAATCCAAGAAGTACGGGTAGGGTGTAGTGGAGCGCTGCAATGGTACTACAACTGCATGCAATCCAAGGCATTTATGTAAATTCAATTATATACGTTGTTAATTAAGGTACAATAGAACAAAATAAATATCCGGAAAAAATTGTTCATTTGTCCAGAATAAAACATACAGCTGGCTTAACCACAACAGTGGTTGTAAAGAAGACCTTGTTTGTTTTTCAAGCTGCACATTTTTAGTTGTGGTACTTTATAGGAGGGTAGACTTTCTGCTTTCATGAGGCTGCAACATGTTTATTTCTCTTAGCATAGGTCGTTGCGACCAGTTAATCAATTAAGCCATATGAAAAGAAGACGAACTGGCAACTGGAAAGTTAATCATTGAGTCTATAAATTACAATTGACTTTTAATTGCTCACGTATGTATATGCCTATCAACATCGAACGACTCTTTATAAATACCTGCACCTGGAGCCCCATACAAAATATTCTACAGCATCCCAGTAGAGTAGGTAACATGAGCCTTGTTTTTTGGTGAATCAACATTTTCAAATTAATTAAATGTTACAATGCGTTTTATGTACTGTGTGTGTGTGTGAGAATGCAGGTACTATATTTACACCTACATAACTATTTATCTGGCCACTAAGTGTTTCTTGCCTCATAAAAACCTTTATAACAGTACACCCCAAAAAGCTGTATCTATTGAACAACACTCAAGGCAAACTTTGTAGGTAGAGGTACAAAATGAAATCCAGTGATCACTTGCTCAGCATCCGGCAGAGTCATCTGGCACCAAAGTGTATAACATGTTTCAGCGGTGAATAGAAGTCATACAAGAAATTGCATCATGGGGTGTGTTGCAGCTAAGAATCTATTCAGGCAGGAAGGCAACAAGCAGAAGACATTGCAGCGTGTGGGAGACCACAAAGGATTGAGCGACAACCATTGGCAGAAAGTGGCAGAGCTTAGCCACGTTACCACAGCACTTAGCCACGTTACCACAGCACTTAGCCACGTTACCACAGCACTTAGTCACGTTACCACAGCACTTAGCCACGTTAGCACAAACATGTACCTGTGCCTGATTGCTAATTGTGTCAAACAAGCCTTGTACTGTATGTCAAACTGGTTACTGAGTACCTCCTCTTCTACTTACCAACTGCCCCCACAGGTATCAAACCACTGGTCCTCTGGTTCACAAGGTCCGGTACCTCTTGGATGGCCCCCGACAATATTTAAAGATAACTGTTGAGGAAGCTTACGGCATGTTGTTCCACTTGCACGCAGACATTAATGCAGGTACTTGCTTTTACACGGGGTGCCCATTGGAATTTGTCCAAAGATAAGTTGCATTAATTATGAAACTTGTTCCGGCCTTCCTGAACCCTGCAGATTGTGTAGGCCAATTGCCAACACTGGATGCTCCTGGGTGCCTATAAGATATGTGTAATATGTGCTTTTAGTGAAGATATGTGATGCCATGTTATAAACATTTGCCACCTCAGCATGTATTCAACAGATGTGATGATGGGACACTTAGCTTGGTTTGAGACCTGTATCGTAATGTCTACATCTAAATGTTTCTTTCAAATTATGTGAATTATGATGTTTTGTATGTCTGTAATGCATTTGTTGCTATGCATTGGACCCTGGGAAGACTTGCTGTCGTAATGGCATCAGCTAATTGAGATCCCGTAAGCAATTTAATAATGCATACACACACACACACACACAGCTTAATGGAATTTACGGCTCATCCAAAAATGTGTTGAAGCATCATCCTGCCTGAAAATGTGTTTAGGTGCTTACCACACCACCAAATGATGTGTCTGTTATTTGTTTAATTGTACATATCTCTCTTTTCCTCTCTCCCTCTTTTTACTTTATTAGTGTGTTTGCTTCGACAAGCCACGCTACTATTATCTGACATACTTATTTATTTATTATAGCCACAACTAAATCTTTTCACTACGGAGACATTGCAGGTATCAAAATGTGCATCTCGTTTCTGATGGCGTTGCTATTGTTTTGTGGAAGGTTTTCTTGCAAGTATTAGGAAATATTCAAGTTCTTGTGGCAAAAACATTGAACGATGGGTAGCTACCCACACTGGACACCGGTTACCTAGCAACATGTACGGAGTGGCGCCCAACCGTGACGTCAGCTTTAGGTGAGAGCGCTCTCTCAAACATTCAGTTACGCGTCCCTCGCTAAGTTCCAAAATGTGCCCGACGAGGTGTGTTGGAGCAGGGAAACACTATTAGTGGTTTTGCTGCTTTATCTGTGTTAACTTACTGCCAGTACACAGCTGGAGACCGGATACAGCTGGTGCGACTGCAACCACATTTTACAATTTACAGAGAAATGGTCCCTTTTCTAGTTCTTGGTTATTATTTTGTGTATTTCTTTCACTCCCTCTGTCTCCGTGTTACTCTGAAAAGTAAAAGTCTTGATCCAGGTAACTCCTTGTCAAGAGCTGAAGATTTTGAAGACACTAAAGCCTAACAACTGTATCTCCTCCTTATCAGGAGCTTCATGCAGCCTGTTATTTGACTGGATTCCTGCGCTTAGCTCTAAATGTTGAAATGTCGAAAAGGGTTGATGAGTGCTTGGAAGAGTTAGCCGAATTAGCTTAATGCATAGCATGTTTATGACGTGTTCCATAACAAGAATGGCAAACATGCCTTTCCCTGTAAATGATAATCATTCTCTACGGGTCAATCAGTGTAATTTGGTAAATGCCAGATCTCTGTGACTGGAAAATGTATTCAAAGACATTTAGTCAAAATATCACATGGTGTCTGAGATATTGCGTTGGTTGATGTAGCACAATGTGTGCCAAATTCCATACTTTGACTTGAGCAAACTTTGAGATGCTGCACCAACACGTGCCTGATATTGCGTAACCATGTGCTCAATATGAATGTTCATGAATATATTGAGTATTGATAGTACTTGCAACCTCTCTGTGCCTCTCAAGTGCTGTTTAAGTATGTCCTCGGCCAATTTATATGCATTTACTAATCTGTAAGTAGAACCACTATCATGCCTCAGTTAGCAAAGAAATGTAGGCAAGGTCTGGTTTTGATGTCACGGGGGCATACATTAGTGCGTACAAGACATAGTACCTGCCACCGCTACGTTTGCAAACAGACGGGAATGCAGGTTTAACTGTGAGTGCCTCAGTTAATATGTGCATCCATACTGTTCTTGCCGGACATTAGTCATTATCAGACAAGTAAGTCTCAGCTTAGGAACATTCACCGCCTACCTCTCTGGAAGCTCCAGCTAAACATTTTTACAGTCCCTGATATATATTCAATCTTTATCTCAAAGAAACCTGAGTCTCCAGCATGTTGGAGGGTCTGTACTGAAGTCTGGGATACACTTAATTTTACTTCTACACTGAATTTATGAGAGGGGCGTTATCTTCCTTGGCCATTCCTGTTTGACTTTAGGCTAAATGTTTGATGGAGTACCCCTCAGCTCAGTCTGGTCTCAAGTATCACTTAAGGTGAATAAGTAGTGCTAAAAGATCTTTGAAAAATGTTCTCGTTAGATTTAGCTATTCTAATCACTGTATAGGACATTATCTTTGTCAGTAATGTAAAAAAAAAAAAATCTGATCTGATACTAGAGTCATTTTTATTTTTTCCTATTTTTGCAAATGATTCCACTACAGTGAGGACTGCGGTGTGGGGCCAGGACAAGAATCACCCCCTCTAGGACAATACGACAAAGGAGCTGAACGGGGGATTACAGGAAAGGACAAGTGTCAGGACATGTGTAGAGGACAGAGAGCTTCAAGGAGATCATCAGGGACCACATCGGCAACATACTAACGTGGTTCCCCCTGAGGGGGCTGAGAAGACAATGTCTATAGCTGGCTGCGCCATTGAGAGCATCACGACAGGCTGTACCAACTGCGTGGTACGTCAATTAAAGTCGATCACAAGGCCCCTCAGAGGGTGAGACAAACCGCCAAGTTCATCAGCAGGCTCACACTCCCTGTCATCCGAAATGTGCACACCAGACAGTGTTGGAGGTTGTCCATGAGAATACTCATAGGCCCCTGCAACCTGAACCAAAGACTGTTCTCTACACAACCACACGGCAGACATGGCATACCATACCAGCACCCCAGGTCTGGAACAATAAACCTGTCAAACTGGGCTGCAGGATGAAATGTTATCTCTATTAATGATCAAATCTCTTTTTTGTACTGTCCCTTCACAATTCATTATATACCCCGGACTTTGCCCGTGTTCACTCAAACTCGCACACACACACACCTTTTACAACAACACGTGTATAACGACTCTGCACAGAAGCACACAAATGCTCACCGATGCTCACATATGCTCACAGAAGCACACACATGTTCACGCGCACCATTCACATACGCTGTCACTGTTTCTATTTATTAACCATCCACTGCGACCCTAATCTATTTACATTAACCCAAATGACTAGTACCCCGGCACTCTAACCCAAGGATATGGACATAATGTTCTCTGTCTATGTTGCTGTTTTTCGTTTTTTAAACATAAAACAAGTGAACTAATGAGTGAACAAAGATTTTGCTCTGCTTGGGTCACAGAGACTTGGGCATTGTGTTCTAAAGCCTGGCAGGCAGTGATCTTAGTTTCCTAAAATCTTTGCTTTAACAGAGGTGTTTATACACAGGTCCTTTGAAAGAGTTGCTCATGGTGACTAAGACTAATGAAGAAGTTAAAAATGAATTGAAATGAGTGGCAGTTGTGGGAGATTGTAGCTGGAGAAATCACAGATGTTTGGTTATTTAACAATACATGTTGTGTAACCAGTTCAATGTCATTCATCTATAGAAATATTTTTTACAGATAGCTGGCTAACGCGAATAGAAATGTATGTATTAATAAACGTCTGCTCTTAACGAAGCCTTTACATACTGTGACTATATGTTTGAATTCAGGTCATGGAATAATGACAATGACTATGCCAAGTGTCCAGCAGGGGGCAGCACAAAAATAATTCCAATGACGTCTGACCTGAATACTTCTGGTAGGTTGGGTGCCTGTGATCTCAATGGTGGTTAAGGAAAATAACAGAACAGCTTGGCGAGATGTACAACAGAGGACACATGTCTTGGTCTTCGACTCTCCTACAACGGCTGTGGAGTATGTACAATAACAATAATCACAATCCCTCCTAACGACCCAGTTTGAGAAGCGGTCATCAAGTAGAATCTACCTGTGAACATACGAGCCCATGGGAGCTGTGATGACCTTGACCAACTTGGTCCTCAATAGGGGAACAGCCAATGACCAACTAAGTCATCAGGAGGGACCAATCAAGTAGGAACTCCCAACCAGTTCAATGGTAATCTCCATCTAAACGTCTGTGTTTTCTCTCAGTAATGTCCTCTGACTGTGCTCCAATGGATCACCATCCCATCCTACGGAAAGAGACAGATTGTTTACATTAGCTGATTTTTGACTATCAGACGTGGGTAAATGTTCCATTCTTCCCGTTCAAGTTGGTCATATGACCCCACACACCTCATGGTTGCCATGGGAACAGGGGAAACGGTTATGATTTAACTTTCCTTAAGACAGTGGCAAATCCACGCAGCACCTTTAGTTGAACCTGTCGACAGATGCTTTTATGGCCAATACACCTTCCGCGGTTGGACGCACTCAGTTTATCTTTTCATGTTTGTTTGAGAAATTCATCTCGCTTAATCGAACGGCACGGTGTACGTCAGCTCAGTCTGTAAACGCTCAGTAGCTTTTAGAAAACTACTAAAACGATGTGACACCATCATCAATCAACATCCAGTTCCTGATGACCTCCCTCCTCTAGCCCATAATAATCCACTTTAACTGTGGTTTAATTACCCTTTTGTTGTTATGTCCCTGGCTGTGATGATGTACAACAAGCGAAGCTGAACTGTAAGCGGCTGTACATCACATACATTTAAAGGTAGCCCAAATAGGAACACACACTGATCAACTTGAAGGTTTTATTGTATACAAACTCTGCTCATGCAGATTTAAAGAAAGGTCAGTCTTGTTTAGAGAATGTTACATTCAAGTACATCATACAATA
Source organism: Novumbra hubbsi (assembly GCA_016801125.1). Lineage (NCBI taxonomy): Eukaryota > Metazoa > Chordata > Actinopteri > Esociformes > Umbridae > Novumbra > Novumbra hubbsi. Next base: position 16,222 of record JACXGK010003768.1, read on the forward strand.
AATATAGCGCTTTTCATTTGGCCTATTATATCGCGCAAGGTATTAAGTCATCGGGTTTACATTTCTTAAATATAAAATGTCGGTTATGGCCATCTCAGACGTCATGAGATGGCGAACACCAGTGAATGACCCATACTGTTCTTTCAGAATGTATTTTGACCAATGACATCAGTTCTTTTCACTGAGGTGTTCAAGTGCTGATCTGATTGGTTGAAAGAGTGAAAAAAGATCAGGAATGGGCTGTCTGTCTAAATGTAGCATTCGAGCGGTAGTCTGTATTGGAATGCCAGGAAGAATAAAGGTCTTCCTTCCACAAGTGTCATAATCCGAGCCTTATAAACAGTTTCTGGCTCTGTCATAGGCACAGGTCATGATTAGGTCATTTATAGTCACAAGTCTTCAAGGACTAATGCTCCATATTTTGTTTTACAATGAGAGGGGATCTTTGTAAAGAAGAAGGCATTCTGGGCAACAGATCGACATGTTACGGTAATCCACTAACATGTAGGAGGTGTTGCTGTACAAATATCATTTTTGATAAGATCTCAACCGAGGCCAATCTCTCTGCAATGTGTTGGAGTGATTGCTACTGTAAGCTGATCTTCAGGGAGGAAACTAGTAGACTATGACTCACAGAGCTGGAACTGTGTCAATATTTGATGGAGTGGAGGAAATCATTTTCCAGCAAAACAATTTCACTGGCAAACATAAAATCAATAATTAGCAATCCAGTGGAGGGGAAAGGTATTCAGATACCTTATGTCCAAAAGATCCTATCAGTATGTACCATCAATGAGACCAATATATTTAATCCAGCAAATACAGTTATGTGGGCGAACTGTGAAATGATCAACTAATGCATTTGGTTTTTCATTATAAATTTCCTTCAGCAATAAGTGTTATTTTGGAACAATTGTTTTAAAATAAACATGAAGCTGCCAGATTCCTGTGTTTTTTAGCATAGATCTACGCTCTTTTGAAACATAAATATATATTTGTAAATACATTAATTTAGCATTAATGGGACACAGCATGTATCTATTTTTTTTTGCTGGTTACCATAAATTACACTCATACAAAATATAATGAATTTCAACATATGGTTTGCTTCATAATTTGCCAGCAGGCAGTACAGGGGCAATATGGATATAGAAATGAAACAGATTTGTAGCAAGGTATTCTAGGTATATGCAATTAATCTATAAATGTTCTGTAGGTATCCATTAAAAAACAATAACAACAATATCATGTTCATCCTAACTGAACATTTCTGCACACAAAACGTTGCTACACACACAGTACCAGTCAGAAATGTGGACATACTAATTCATGGGTATTGTTTCATAGTTTGTAGATTCTTAAAAGTAGCGAATCTTTGGCTTGATGATAGCTATGCACACTCTTGGAAAAGTAAAAAACAAGCATATCTTGATTTGTTTAACACTTTTGTGTCATTTCACAGTTTTGTTGTATTCACTAGTATTCCACGATTTGGAAAATAGTAAAATAAAGAAATACCCATAGAAAAGTAGGAGTGTCTAAACCTTTGACCAGTACTTTATGTTGCAACACAGCTTGTTATCACATTGCTTGGTAATTGCAGATTATAATATTTTAGACTACAGAGTTATGAAATGTCAACAATACTCAGTACAATACTATACTATGAGTACAGTACAATGACAGTTGGTGTGTGTGGTAGAGTCCAGAGCAGCCATGAGTACAGTACAATGACAGTTGTTGTGTGTGGTAGAGTCCAGAGCAGCCATGAGTACAGTACAATGACAGTTGGTGTGTGTGGTAGAGTCCAGCGCAGCCATGATTACAGTACAATGACAGTTGGTGTGTGTGGTAGAGTCCAGAGCAGCCATAGGTACAGTAAGAAGACAGTTGGTGTGTGTGGTAGAGTCCAGAGCAGCCATAAGTACGGTAAGCAGACAGTTGACAGAGATATTGGTATTGGGGCATGGACATGTACACTCATATCTTTCTGGCTGAGGAGTGAAAGTTACTGTGTGGTCAACTTCCTCATAGAAGACAACACGCTGTCCTGGGGCTACAATGACCAATTACAGCATTCCTCCAGCTTGTGTTTGTGAATGTGTGTGTGTGCGTGTTTGTGTGTGTATATGGTTCTTTGTTCATTTCTATGACTGTGTATGTATGAGTGTGTTTGTATGTGTTTCATTTTAGTTGTATGTATATGTTTTTGACTTCTGACTACATTTCCGTCGGGGAAAGCTAAATTACAATATAGGTTAGAGTTAGGGATACGTGTGGGAACTACTGGTTAGGGTTAAGCAGTAGGGCTAAGTTATGTACGGCTAAGGCATGCATGTTAGGCTATTGAAGTTAAGGTAAGGATTGTGGCCAGGTTTACTAAAAGTAGTATCTTACACCAACAGACTTTGGTGTCCCCATGTAGATATCTACGTAAACGTGTGTGCGTTGTCATTGCCAGCCAATTGGCCTCTATGTGTGTGTGTGTCAACCGGACGGTCTGTTTGCTTCTGTATTATGTATGATCATCAGGGAGGGTATTGGTGTACCATGGGTGTGTGTCAGACTGTTTCCTTCCATATGTGTGTCAACAGGCTAGCCCTCTGCTGTCCTTAACATTAAATACATGTCTGTGTGTGTGGGTGTTTGTGGAGCTCCATAGAGCTTCATCTATTATGCTGCATCTCCACTCCTCTGATCTTTCCCAGAATTCCATCTTCCCGCTCAGCCCTCCCCGCTCTGCACTCGGTGGCCGTGGTGACAGTCCTCAAGGTCACCTCCTGCATCCTAATGTGCCTGGATGACCCACAGAGACGCGTTCGGGGCTATCACCGGCCCTCTCCTCTTTTGCTTCCTCCAGAGCAGATGAGCCGTCTGTGTGGGCAGTGGGGGCTGATTTATAAGCCCACACCCTCCACTTCCCTTCACCTCCGCTGGGGCCCACGTGCTGATCCCTGCCTGAAACAGCTAAACCTGGTCCTTCCCAACTGCAGCCTTTTTCACCACTTGATAATCAACCACTCACCCATTTACGGAACCCCAGTGGAAACAGTAAAAAGCACAACTCCTGCGTTTCATGATTTTTCTCCAGTGCTTTGTTATACACCCATTCCAACTGTGCCAAACGGGCATCTCTTCTGACACACATATTTTCCCCCAAAATATCTCCCTGAGGAGCCTTTTATCACCGGGTTACTAAACACTATTTGCATATCTTTTACATGCCTCACAACCAAACAATCAACACGTTTTGTCAGCGCCTGCGTCAGTGTGTGGTCGGTGTCTATCACGGCAGCCTGGTGGTAATTGTTGTGCTTTGACAGTTGTTCAGCAGCCTTGCGTGTCAGAGGTAAGCTCAGGTGAGGCGAGGACTTAATTAAGTGCTTACTGCTGCTCTGGCATTTCCGAATGTCGCAGATGGTGTAATAAAATTCTATTAACAGATATTACGCTCTTACAAGAATTAGTGCTCTGCCAAATGAATCTGCAATATAGCCCTGGAGGAGATATGTTTCTGACCCCACCCTGATAGGATATTATATACTTCTCACACCAAAGACTCTCTATTTGCACATACTAGCCGGTGTTAAAACATGTGTCCCACTGTCTGGAATTTGTCCTAATTGGTTAAATTATTTACTATTAATTTAATCAGATTCATCCTGTTAGTTGAGGATGGACATTTCCGAAATACCAGGATGTTTGATGATGACTGGATGCTTGTCCAGTGTGTGGATGTCCAGTGTATGGATGTCCAGTATAGTCCAGTGTATGGATGTCTAGTGTAGTCCAGTGTATGGATGTCCAGTGTATGGATGTCTAGTGTAGTCCAGTGTATGGATGTCTAGTGGAGTCCAGTGTATGGATGTCTAGTGTAGTCCAGTGTATGGATGTCCAGTGTATGGATGTCTAGTGTATGGATGTCTAGTGTATGGATGTCCAGTATATGGATGTCCAGTGTATGGGATGTGTTTGAAGAGAGAGAGACAGAAAACGTAGAGAAGCAAGGAGAGAAATTGCCAACGAGAAACATTGAGTGCGATAAAGAGAGTGAACGAATGACAGAGAGACAGAGAGAGAGAGAGAGACAGTGAAAGAAAGGCAGAGGAATAAAGAGAGACAGAGAAAGAGAGACAGAGAAAAAAAGAGAGAGATAGGAGAACACCAAATGTTGTTACTCTTAACACTTCAAGGCTGTTCTGGCAAGAGGAAGTCAAAGCACAGAGAAATATCTCCAGTAAGCTGAGCCAGGAACGGCTGTCGTTTGATGAGAACTCCATACACCTTTAGGACAGACAGAAAGACAGACAGTGCCGGCTATATGTCACTGTGACTGACATCAAAAGTCAAATGGGAACCATTGTCTCAGCCTCCGTGTAGAAACAATTAAGAAATGTTGGACATTTTCATTGCTCATCGAAAACGCCTAAATACGGTTTTCCCTACATACTAAATAATGCAAGGTAGCAAAATGAAGACTGAGGTGAACAAAGAACTGAATGAACTGCCTATATGGCCGTCCTGGACTGGACACCTGGACACACACATGCGTTGAGTGCTATGAGTCACAGAAGCATTGGGAGAGATGTGCAACAACCCTGCCCAAGATAGCAGGTGTTTGTGTATGTGTGTGTTTGTGTGTGTATGTGGGTGGAGCATGTGTGTGTGTTTTTCCCCAGGTGGCATACTTTTGTTCTATCTGTCAACCTTGTGGCAGCAAATTAGCTCCCAAGCCGTAGGCAGAAGGTTCCTCCGTGACTGCAGGTTTGTGTGCCTCCACCTCCACCTCCACCAGCACACCTCCATTTCAGTAAACATACACCTAAACCTTGGAACCAGTTTTGATAAAGGAGATGCAGCCTCACAAACGCATCCGCTGCATAGAGCTGTGGATGTGAGGGACTGCCATTATTCTAGACATCTCTTTAACAATCATCCAGTTATCATTAGTTGGCTTTATTAACCCTTCAAATCTTGAAGATCAATGTGAAGATTACAGAAAACAATAAACCCAATTTAACTTTCATTATTTTATATTGTCTGGCAGAAATAGTTGGCAAAAATCTAGATAAGATCATCTGTGCAGCGTTATCAGATGGTCTAAGAGATCCATTATAATGATTAGTCAAAAGACATTGAAACAAGCCCACAAAGACAATCAGGGAAAAGTATTTCAATTCTTTTGCAGTTTAATTAGAGTAATTTCAACGAAATGTTTACAAATTAGCTTCAGTCACCTGGTAACGCAGAAGTTCTTAGCTACAGATAGGATCCAGTTCTTCTGTTATACTGTTTTGTGTTTATGACATCCAAACTACCATAGCCATCAGGCAATATGGTGTAGTTGACAGTACGCCTTAAAAGTATCTTGTTATTAGGCCCCAGTTTGTAATTAATCAAGGAACAAACTGTAACTCCAAGAGGGTAGACCACGCAATAACATTAACCTTATCAGAATGACAAGTGGTCTACTCTGAGGGGAACGTTTTGGCTTTATTGTCAGTTTTCAAGGATGTGAGGTAAAATCCCCTGAAGCCAAACAAACCCCACTGGCAAGGAGACGGCGAGGAGAGAGAGAAGAGCAAGGGACTTAAAAATGAGAAAAGGAAAAGAGAGCTTGATGGGGAGACCAAGAAAGCATGTGGATGAGTGTGTGTGTGTGTGTGTGTGGAATGTCTATCCATCCAGGCCAATATACAGCCCCTAATCTAACCCAGCCGTGTGGTGTGTCCTGGCAGAGACAGATCTTCAAACTGTAGCGAGGCTATACAAGAGGTAGGCATGCCAGCATGTAGTTAAGAGGGAAAAGCTTGACAAATGCGCAGAGAGCAGAAGATAGGGAAAGAGTTAGATACGGAGAACAAACGCATGTTGAATAACTGCCATTAAGGTCTGAAGTGCGCTGTTGACTTACAGCAAAGCCTGTTAGTATCAGAACCATAGCTATCTAATAAAATGTTCCATTGTAATTCTGTGATTGGAAATATGTCGATCTCGCATTGACTGGGCTTTCGAATCCAACGTTCATTTTCTTATTAACAATCCCACTCAAGGGGACAAGCTCAAATGAAGCGCGTCCACAATGTCACCGACTGATCCGCCACCATGGCAGGACAAGCAGAGCTTACAATAGCCATGGCTTTACTCACTCCAATGAATTCTCCAACGCTCCTTCTCTCTCCAGTGAGGCAGCTGAAAGGATGAATTTCCTCAATTATCATTGTTTCTCTGACCGTTTATTTCCCATTACCATTCCAGCTTGGCCCAGTGTTACATTTCTCCTAAACTCCAGAATGAAAAACGATCAGCAGACCCTCTCTGTCTCTCGCTCTCTCCTCACCTATCTTCTCAGTCGCTCTTCTTTCTATCTCGCTACTGTACCAAGAAGATGAACTCGCAATTGAATAGAGCTTGTTCAGTCCGCTCTCTCCGGCGAAACCCGAATGGGGTAATTCGTTTGCAGGGCAGAAATAAAAGTGCATGCATAATTGACGCTGCTTCGTTAAAACGAACAAAGCGGAGTCCTAGTATCATGTCAGTAAATCATGGACCAGCCGTACTGCGGCCCGGTCGGCCAATTCGGTACACCCAGCGGCCCAGCAGGGATTGAGATTGGCTGGGTCAGGATCCTCAGATCTTCTATCCTCCTTGTTATAATCGTAACGCATTCTAGTGACGTCTCGCCGCACAAGTGCTTTCTGCCGGCCGCTCGTCGGTAGGACCCCCGAAGGAGATAATCATTCATTTCCGTGTGTGTAATTAATGGTGGAATTCCACCTCTGATGATGTCCACATCTGACAGTGATTGGACCCCTGTTCAGCTCCTCCACCCAACCAACCAATCAAGACTCAATGCGACACGTCATTCTGTGATGAGCGGCCTGTTGATTGGGCTGCTACCTGCCTGCACCCTATCGCAGATTGTTTACAATGGCTGGACCAATCAGAACGTCTCACTTGGGACGTGAGAACGAATGGATGCTGCTTGATTCAGCCCAGCTCAAGCAGCATGGATTTAGATGGCGTTGAAAGGGAACAGATCTCTTTTGAGTGGCAGGTGATGGAGAAAGGACAGAAGAGGCAGGTTTTCCCCGTCGACATTGTGGAAGGAGCAGGACGTTCAGACCTCTGGTAAAAACTGCTAAACTGGGAAGGATGGTGTCTGACTGTGTTCTGACAGAATCAGAGGGATGGCGTCTCTTATCTGACGGCGATGGGGGAAGATGGAACCTACGTGGTGACCTGTTACAGGGGACACAGGGTTCTCTTAGCTAAAGGTCTCTCTCTAACTGACGGCACACTAGCAAGGAGGACAAGGTTGCTAGAGATCCCTCAGTCTGTGCCTGTCTCTCCTTCTCCTCCAAACGGATGATGCATCGACAGCGCTCTCTCTCATCCTCTCAGCCTCCAAATAGATGATGCATTAGCCGCAGACTCTCTCTCTCTCTTTTTCTCTCAGCCTTCAAACGGGTGATTTATTGGCAGCAGACTGGGAGGATTTCCACCTTCTGTTGAGGAACGGTGGATTGGACTGACGGGTGGGGAGAGACAGATGTGTTTGTGTCTCTCTATCGCTCTGCATGCTGGGAGCGTGAGTGCATGCTGGGAGTTGGGGGTGTGAGTATGAGTGTGGTGTGAAGTTGTCTTTCTTTCCTTTTTCCTTTTTCTTTGCGTGATTTGGTTATTTTCAGTGTTGTTCCTACAAACACTCTTAAGGTGTATGAGAGGGCCTAGGGTACAGTGGGGGAAATGTGAATTGTTGTAGCCAGCTCAGCTTCATAAAGGGAACGTTCCATGCTGCTGCATGGTTACCAGGGGAGCTTCAGTGGGGTCAGGGATGGGCTAAAGACATCTGGGTTTTTTAATCTAACCCAGCCATGTGATGGATTGGAAGCAGTTTCTCCCTTCCTCTCAGCCTCCAAATGGATGATGCATCAGCCTCTCTCTCTCTTCCCCTCAGCCTCCAAATGGATGATGCATCAGCCTCTGGCTCTTCCTCTCAGCCTCCAAATGGATGATGCATTAGCAGCAGACTGGGGTTTTTTTCACCTCCTGTTGAGGAACGATGGATTGGACAGACTAGTGGGCGAGATCCAGATGTGAGTGAGTGTGTGGGTGCGCGCGTAAATTTTACTACCCCGTTGAGGAGCTCAAATGCAGACAAGGAAAACAAGGAACATGCACACTTGAGGGAATTCATTTTTATCTTTGTCTTAAAGGTTTGGGTTTCGGCAAAAATGTACAATTGGAATTAGGGTTAGGTGTTAGGTTGTTTCTGTCCCCAGAGATAGTGTCTGTGTTCACCGCAAAGATGCTGTGTAAACCCAGCAGACTACCTATGATGATACAGCTCCATTTATCCCTGGCCAATCACTGCCTTCCAAATAACACCTCTTAGTGAACTTAGCGCAGGAACACACATAGCCATAAATCGCGATAAACCAGAACTAAACGACAGTGTCCAGCGTCAATTATCAAAATGTCACAATTCTCTGAATCCGAGAACTAACGATCAGCTACACGGTGGCGTTTCCCGGTCAACCATGCCCTTCGGACTGTGGAGCTGCGTTAGCTTATCGATAAGGGCCAGAGGCTGATATTGTCTCCAGAAACGAATGAGGAACGGAAGCGTGCTGCATCTCTTGAGAATGTCATGCAGTCGAAGTAATTGCATTTATCATAGCAACGGATAATTGATTGGCAGCGCTTTCTCCCCTAACTCCTTAGCAGACGAATGAGGAGGACAGCTTGCATGGGAGGCTTTAAGTAAACATACATTACATGGTCTTGTCATTCATCCACAACCAGGAAACGTTGGCTCTGGCCGAAGAATGGATGAATACGTATTGACGAGCTGAAAAGGAACAAGGGACTGGATTCTCTTTCTACTGCTGCCATGGCAAGTCTGTCTAGTCGTCACAAAACATCCCCATAAAGAAGACTGATCACTGACTCGATCCAAGGATATTGAATAAACTATAATTGGGGAGACATTTTGCTGTATAGCTTGGACGTCATTGACAGCATATTAAATAAATGTTGATTTGATTTAAAATGCTAATGTTACTTGAAAGCTATATAGCAGAATATCCTCTAAATTACACAGTATTCCCATTCTGCTAACCCCAACCCTTATTCACAAACACAACAGAACACATAGAAACCCCACACATGATGGAGTGTTATTGAATGTTGTCGCAACAGCAGAAAGAGCCTATGGCGCAACTAAAGCTGGAAATTGATTAAGAAACTGACTGACAAATCTATCATTTTTTGAAGCCTCTTGGCACAGCTCCTTGTTTACCATTGACTTGTTACTGTTACAGAAATTCCAATACATCACATACCTTAGATATAACCAAAACACAAACAAATTGTGACAACCGGAGTAAAATACCATGGTTGACGTTTTCACTTTTTCACTAATCAAGACATCAGTGTATTTCTCCATTGTATCACGAGTAGCTATTTGATGGCAATAAGTATCGGTGTACTAACCCAGGGGTTAAAAACCCCTTCCATCAAAGCCTAATCCCTTGGAATTTGGGCTGAGTTCGTTTAACCTTTTCCATCAGTTCTCATGCCTGGGAAACAAACGTAGGTAACAAACCACCCTCAAAACCTTTGCAACATTTAAAACGTTTGGGATACGAAGGCACATCAGGACACAACAAGCACCATTCCATACCGCTGCCCACAACAGCTGAAACACACCCATTCCTCACTAGTGGCATTTTAGACGGTCTCCGATGAGTAGTGTGAAGTCTACTTCCAAATTGAGCACCTCCTCCAGCCTCCCCTGCAACATCAACAGGCAGCACACACACAGCAATACATCATTATCTAAATCAAACTAGACTCCCCTGACGAGACAGTTTCATTGAATGTGTGCTGTTTTTATCTCACAATACCAGCAATGTGCTCTTGTCCTTGTAACGAGACGCAACCATTCCTGACATGTGCAACAACCTTTTGACTCGCATGTGAGACACCACGTTGGCATGATTTACAGGGTACCGGAGCACCACACACACACTCGCACACACACGCACACACACACAGTGACGCACACAATCAATCACATTTATTTCATACATCATCATCCTTTTACATCGGCAACTGCCACGAAGTGCTTTTACAGATACCCAGCCTGAAACCCCCAAGAGCAGGCAACATCAGTTGATGCACAGTGTCTAGGAAAAACTCCCAAGTATGGTTGAGACTTGGGAAGAAACCTAGAGAGGAACCAGACTCTGAGGGGTGGCTAGTTCTCTTCTGGCTGTGCCGAGTGAAGGTCATAAAAGCTTGATCTTTTGGGCCCCTTCAATGCTCCAGATGACCAATATAATGGTCAATATAGTCATGTGGGCTGTGTCCAGAGTCATTGAACAGAATCCGAGTCAGCTGGATAACCACGTGGACAACGACATCGGTGATGGCAGAGGCAGCAACGTCATCTGTAAGACATGACAGATGACGCCATGCAGTGGAGAAGTCCATGGCCTGAGCGAAGGTGTCTGCCAACTGTCCTCTACCGCAGTTTGCCCCACGCCTTGAGAACAGAGACGCCATGCCCCCAACTGAACCATCCCGACAGGGGAAACACGGCGTCTGACATATACTGCCTCATCCGGATACGACCTACGTGACTGCAGTCGTCAAGGAGACCCGTCACATTAAAGACTTCCTGCAGGATAGCGGCAGGACTGTGGGAGTGTAAATGTATCTCAGCCCACCTCAGCCGGCACTCATATGCACAGGCACAAACACCCGTGTGCGCTTTCTGGAAGGGTCCAGCCTTCAGTCGTGTAACCCGCTATAATGGCAGACTGTGGCAGAACCTAAAGTGTCGGGCCCAGTAAAGGTCAGGCAATTAATCCCTTGTTGATGTGGGTGGAGAGGCATTCACTCATTCTGACCCCAGTCACGGCTTGATAAGCTTCCCTTCATTAATGGTTTAATTATGGTGGGCTAACTGCTAATGCCGCCCCATGCCTGGTCATTGCCGTATGCTCTGTGGAAGGGGTGGATGTGATAAAGTCATTAAAAAAAGCTCTTTATTGATGGAGATGATGTGTTTTGTTGAGTCTGGTAGGTTATTTAGAAGGCATGTAAAAAACATAAGAGGTGTGGGGGTTTCTAATATTCTAGACAACGAAGGGAACGACAATAGTGACCCCATGTATGCAGATCCTGTTCTCCAAACACTGAATGTTTATCTGTCTAACCGATTAAATTGTTCATTTGTTACGAGCTTTAACCATTAGAGGTCAAATGTATTGACAGCGAGATAGCATGACATAATCACATTTTGTCATATACAGCATCATTACATTATGTGTGTCTTTGCGTTATACACCCTTTCTTTATTTTTGTCATGTCCGGACTGCGTAAGCGGAGCTGGCCAAGGAGAGTGAATGTCTCTTACTGAGTGGGTAGATGAGTGCCTGAATGACTGCCTACCGATTGGTAAATACCTAGTGGCTAGAGATGCATTCTGCCACGCAGTTGACCGAGGTATGATCCTGGCTTTGGACAGGATAAACTAAAACTTTGCAGGCTACTCGCTTCAGATGCTATATTATAGTAAGCTGTTTATATTGCTTTTGATTTCAATTTACGTAGCGTAGTGGTTAGCTATGTTTTTGGCTTGGATGTCAGCTAATGTAGGGAAGTATTTCAGCGAACCGCGGAGTTTCAAATAGTGGCATGAGTTGGGACGTTGCGTCTTCATAATTAGCTAACTATTTCTCAAGAGTTGAACAATTGAAGATAACTGCGATTAACAACGACGACGTCGAGTTAGCTAGGCTAACAACGCAGAAGTAAACAGACGTATCACGTGGAACGCTAGTATATTGCTGTTTAAATAGCGTAGTGGTTGGTATACGCCATTTAAAAGCAACTTCAATTAATTATTTTAATATTTTAATACATTTACAGTATATATTTATAATAACCACATAACCACAGATCATAACCACAGATCCTAAAACACAAAAGCAAATCGATAAATAATCCCGAAAAATTGTTCCCCTGTGATTTTACGTGCTTAAAATATTTTATTCCTAAAAATATACTTTTATTTTTAGAAAACTGGGATTAAAATTGGGATTATCTGCTTTGCTCAGGGACCGGATAAACAGATTTATCCCCACATCGGCTCAGGGATTCGATTCAGCAATCTTTGAATTACTGGTCAGAAGATTTAACCTGTACTTAAGGCTATCCTACTGCCCCTACCCATATTTTGGCATAGTAAAACTTTTCAAAATAAAGGTATATGATTTACCTTGTTATACTTGTTATGAACCCAAAATGCAGAGACTGTACTATCTCACAGCAACAAAGTGTTTAAATGGTGCCATTACAACAGGATGCAGCGTTATAGAACATTCAGACTGGGGTACAACAGAATACATTTGCGGTTGGTCACCATAGTGAATGGTGCTAGTGCTTGTCATTCTACTTTCACATTGAACACACCATAGATTACTAGCATGAATTATCAAACGCATTTGCATTTTACGTAGAATTACATCTTCTGGCTATCTGCATGTTGATAATTTTTCAGATAATCTAACCCATAAAAAAAATGGCCTTCTCATAGGCATAATATGGAAAACGAGTCAAAAGGGAAGGTTCTAGACATATTCCAAGAGCCGCTGTGTGTTGGTTTTGCACAACTCCGTGTACAAGGTTAAACAATTAAAGACTTATGAGGAGGAATTGCATTAGAATGAAGGTGAGATTTACTCAGGCTGTATATATAACGAGCCACACAGTGAATGTTACACAAGGCATGGTGTCATCTAAACATCCATTCCAGAGCATTTTCAGAGGCAGCAGGCCTTTTCTGCTGCACCTGTGTGTGTGTGTGTCTGCATGTGTGAGTACAGGAGTCTTCACTAATAATCTTGTCTTCATCCACATCTGATGAGATCATTTTTTCATCCTTGTGAAGTTCATTGAAGATTATCTTGGTATAAAACAGAGGCTTAGGCAGTCAGTCTGCCTGGCTACCCTCTTCAAATGCGCTTTTAATAAAATGGTGCCCGAAACTCATATGGGAGAGTGTTTATTTGACCCAGACCGCCTCGTGAAAAGATGGCTTCTCCAGTTCTGCTTGTCTTCTTCCTAAACCTGTTCAATTGGTTGAACATACTTTCTGCTTGACTGCCAGATTGATTGAATCTTTAATGCTTCAGAGGTTTAGGAGTTGAGAGACGCTTTGTGTTCTCTAGCTACCTTTTTAATAGACCTTTGATATGGAGAAGAACTCAAAATACACAAGGCCCTATTAAATCAACTGGGTTTACTGTCCATTACATATTTCATCATATGCTGCAGGGGAAATTCTTTCGCTTCCTACTAAATTATGTTTACCATGAGAAATACAGAACAACTTAATCTCACATGAACTCACTCTTGCATTCTTGCCACACAGGGTAAATATCAGTGTTGACTTTAATCCTGCTTTATTAAATAGTGTCTCTGGTACACAAGTAGCAATGTACAATTTTCAACATTTCAGTTTGGTCATGTATCAACATAAACATGATACTGTAGTACTTTGTCATCTGTGACAACTCAGGTGCCAGTGCAATCTTATACATGTGGAAAATGAAACAGGACTGTGTTGTTATCAACTTGTGCTTTACAACCGGGATATTAAGCCCAGAATCAGATAGTTCTGATATATTCCATACAATCCGATGTAACATGGTTTGTCTGCATTGATTAAGGTGGTCACACCACAGGGGTGGTCTGAGTTATCAGGGACTCCCGGTGAGATCCAGATTGCTGTGGCATTGCAGAAGGCACTTAGATGCGTCGCGCCTCATAATTGTTCGTGCCACCTCTCAGAAATGTTACGTAAACACGATATTACACAACACGTTTGAGATGTGAGCACTGGAGAGTCACTTACTTTCCAGGGCTATAAATACACCGTCGGTCATGCAGGTTCAGGCTTTTGCAACATCCCAATGATGGAAAAGAGTGATTGGCTTTTGCAACATCCCAATGATGGAAAACAGTGATTGGCTTTTGCAACATCCCAATGATGGAAAACAGTGATTGGATGTTGCAAAATCAATGATGGAAAATATTGATTGGCCTTCGTAACATCCCAACAAAGAAAAACAGTCATTGGCTTTCACAATATCCCAATGATGGAAAACAGTGATTGGCTTTTGTAACATCCCAATGATGACAAAAGTACTTTTTTTAGAAGTATATTTGGAAGAAGCTGGATCCTACTGATGCGTGCAGTTTCACCGCAAAGGATGAAAAACAATTGTATTATTAATTAGGGACATCTAGCACATATGCTGGGATTATTTCATTGATTGTAGCCCATTTATCATTTTACTACAAATGTCATAAAATCGTATTTTCTGACAATACAGGTTGGTCCTCAAAAATATGGGGTTCCCATGGACAATTCATTTTGCATATCAGTACGATTCAATAATAGTATAAACAAGACAAAATACATTTTTCTAATATATTTTACTGTCAAGACAAAAAAAAGTATGCATTTCAGGATATCACGCCAGGGCTCCTCATGCCTGGTTAATTCACATGTTATTTCTGTTGACCCTTTTGGCTGTAATGGTTTCTAACAGGCTCTTGAGCATTTTTTAAGGAGGAAAGTGACAGACGTCCATTAATCCATTAAGCTAGGTAGGGCATCTTTACCAAAAGCAAAGAGCTCCCTCAGTATACCTGGCTTTCAGATCATAACTTGAATAAAGGCTTTAAGACATCAAGTAAAGGTGTGTGTGTGTTAGTGTGAGTGTGTGTGTGTGTGTGCATGCAGTGCACTTCATTAGGGGCAGTCCTCCTCCTGAGCAGATAAGGGTTTCAGGGGGTTGCTTATCTTCCCGCGGAGAGATAGCAACAGCCTACCGAAATGAGGCAGAGTTGAGTCCTGCCCGATAGCACTTCAGAAGTGTAATGCAAGGAGGGGGAAACTTCTTCAATATAGATATTGAAGTGGTACTGAGGATCAGAGAACTCATTCATGTCCGTATCATGCTGGTTACATTTGTGACAGGGGAAGAGAGAGAGAAAAAACAATTTCATCAGGGAAATATGAAATATCTGTACACATTATTGTTCCAGCTACTAGTAAGCTGTCAAGTTGCAATAACAGAATGCCTGCCACAGATCGGTCGGCGTCAATCATGGCTTCACTGTAATTATGCTTTTGAAATGTCATCCATTTTAATCGCTGTCCTCATTCGCTCAAAAATCACAGCCATGTTTCATAGGGAGAGATCCATTCCTCTCCACCCTTAGAAGCTATAGAACAGCCCCCCCCCCCCCCGGGGAAATCGAGGCCATCCTACAATTCCCTTGAACCGAGGAGGATACTATTGGTCATGTATTTTTACCTGAAAACTGCCTCTATTGTGACTGAATACATAATTAAGACAGAGTTTGGAATTTATGTATGTGTTTTGTGTGTGATGTTGGGAAGTGTGTTAGCCAAAATAATCTACTGTAGAGAGATGTTGAGATGTGTGTACAAGTGTGTTAGCCAAAAGAATCTACTGTAGAGAGATTTTGCGAAGTGTGTATAAGTGTGTTAGCCAGGAGAACTGACTGTAGAGAGATGTTGAGATGTGTATACTAGTGTGTTAGCCAGGAAAACCTAGAGAGACATTGAGAAGTCTGTGTGTAATCCATTTCAAACCATTCTGTGAAGCCTAACAGAACAATGTTTCTTAGTAAACATACTCCGCTTTTATTTTCATGGCAGCCTTACCTAGCCATTGATTAAACACACACACCACCACGGTGAAAGACACTCCAAAACGTAATGTAACGGGTCAGCACAATCCTCCCCTCTGACCCAAGCCCTCTCATCTTCTCTCATCCCTCTCTAGCTCCTAACAAATAATAAAAACAAGTGTTACAGAGCATTGGGGCCAAAGCCGTTGAGGTCTTTATTAGAGCAACAGGGTTAGACTGAGATAAGAAATCAGCCCTGGCATTTCAAATATTTATTTACACAGACCAACCATTTTGCTGACCTCCAAGAGGTCAGCAGGCAATATTTTGAAATATTTTGCAAGAGAAAGTCTGTAGAAATGCAGCTCTTCCCTTTGTGTTGCTGGGTCCAGTGACAGGAACATAAAGAATGTCTAAGCTTTGCTGCATTGAGGACAGGATGAGGCACAGATCCTTTTTTAAAAGCTTATCTCAGCATATTGGACTGGATGGCAGAGTTGAATGTAACGAATTACAAAAAACTATTGTTAGTCAGTGACCTATCAAATCTAATTTTACGCTTCACACCAAAACAGTCCAATCAAATAAAGCAAGTCACACAAACTGAATAAGGATGGTGGGATTAAAAATAGCTCAAAATACAGGAATCTCTGTGATTAGTTCACCCTCAAGCACAGGAGAGGCAAATGTGTGAACAAAGATGGCTTTGTAAAAATATGAACCACATATATTCGAAACATGCTAACAGCTGGAGCTATTCACCAACTCTTTCAGTCAACAATTTCTGGAAGTGTCTGACATTTTTTTGTTAGGACCTAATGGGTAGAGCTAGAACGTTTTTAGAATTTGTAGATTCTCTAGGACATGTGTGTTTTTGGTTTGCAGTACAACACAAAAGCATGCCCCAACATGTAAACTAGGTACCACTGCTGCAAAAAATTGGGACAAATTAGTGCCAGATGTTTGTTTTCTTATATCTTATAAATGTTCAGTGCTCTCCAGAATGATTGCCCCTAGCTTGGTAAAGATTTGGAAAATAGAAATAAATGCTATTGTTTCAACCTGCTAGGTCTTACACTCAGAAAGTGAGTTATATTGTTCAAAGACAAAACACGTTCTTAATCAAGAAGAACATATTTTCTCCAAAACGTTTGCAAAAACACATCCTTTACAAGGGCACTTCCTAACTGGACAGATTGACATCCCTGAAGTTTAATAGAGCTGGTGTTATATTGTGTTGACTAGGTGTGGTAAAAAAAAAAGATTTCCATACCTACCAAAGGGCTATGCACACAAATGGACACCACACTGACCATAACTATTAGTGTGGCAGTTATGTATAACTTTGGCAAGAGACATGGAGACTAAATACCTGAGGAGGTTGAAGAGGACCTGCCTCTGATGATGATGATTGAGATGATGACCAGGTGCACAATGCATCAATGGGAATGGGAATGGGAATGCTGTGAGAAGACACCTGATTGAGAACCATTTTGCAGCATAAGGCCTTCACATTTCATTGTTAATAAGCATGTTATATTTTGATATAATATATATTTGAGAATGTTTTAAATATATATATATATTTCATTGATCATTCTGAGGTCACTCAGCCCCCCAACACACTACAAATTTACTAACAATAGACTCAATCGTTTGTGCTGGTTTGTGTCATAACAATTTTAGTTCATGCTGCTATTCAATTTGAGATATAAATAATTTTTTTATAGGTAAAAAATAAGTCAATATTAATACTTACTTTTTAATGCTTTAATATAGCAGTTTAGGTGATCTTTATGTGGGCTGGGTTTGCAGTTTAAAATTAGCTAACTACTAAGGTCAATGTAATTTTACAATATCTCTTTTACTCCGTTTTTTTATAAAGAGCAACATTTATAAAAAAAAAGAAAAGTCTAAAGTGGTGAGCCATGCTTCAGTAAAATGTAATTGAAGTAGCATTGCATCTACTTGAGAAAGATTTACCGCAGTTGAATGAAGGGTTTGGTGCTCCTACCTTCAGTCACATTTCTCTCCGTTGCACTATTAAACATTATTTATCACATCTTGAAGGGCAAACAAAAATATGCTACTGGGTAATACTTTCACAGAAAAATTGTGAGGAGCTACTAATTGCCATCCTACTATTCTTTAAAGGACCGTCTCTTGATGAGGCCTAGGGTGGTACAGCACTCTAAGAGGGTTCCCTGCCTTCCCCTTCCATCCAGTCAATAAAGCTTAAAAATGTCCCCTGAAAAGAACTGTTGTTCATTTACAGGAATTACCCTTATTACATTTAGGTTTATCTGCCTTGCTCAGAAACAGATTTTTTGTCTTGACATCTGGGAGGAACGGATAACGTATTATACACAATGTTGTAAAACGGTTTCACCTTGCCCTCTAATTATTAATAGAACTATTATTTATGTTTTACCAAATTGTTTAACAAATCAAACCCCGTCTTATCTGGTGATAGGTAGGTGCAAGGAGCTTTTGTTGGATTTATCAGAGGTTTTGCAAATTGATTTTGCTCTAAGACATGTTTCTTTGAGCTCTGTGCAAATACAATAAACTGTCCATTGCACACTCTAGTTTTTTTCGATATACAACAATTACAAACTGGCTTTAACGTGATAGCTCTTCAAGAATCGCTTTGCTCCTGGTCGATTATGCGATCAAAACTGTATCATACATTAACATGGATGGCATGAAATGAAGCCTTTTCAACCCCGGTGCACCCGCTCCCCTGAGAGTCATCGGAGACTTCTGTTGACTCATAAAAAATAAGCAGCTACGGTGAAACAGAAAAATGTGGACATAATGAAGAAGATTTACATTCCCCGCGACCATCACGGGGTTAGAGGAATCCGCGGCCACGCCCGTGTTAAAGGCTCGTTATACGACACAAGTGTGTCACGCGCGTGTATATCAGTCAAGTGTCTGGGCTGTGGTAGGTCGCGAGTGACAGACACGCTCCGTTAATGGTGAGGAATGATGAGGTATGAGCCGTTGCTTCACTGAACCCAGGTCATCATTCACTGATATCGTTGGTCGTCATGATGGGGGTGTCTCTAACGTCACGATAGCACGTCTGCTGGTCCATGACTCCACGCCACAAACCTCAGGGGGTTGGGTTGATGGCTCAAGTGTCTGCCGTTGCAATTATCTGCACTGAGGTTTTTTCCACAACACTGCAGTCTTTATATTAAGATGGTTTCATACGATTGTTAATAAAGATGATGTATGAGACAGAGAGATGATATCACTGCTGTAAACCGGAGAGTATAATATTCTGATTTATGCAGATGAATTATAAATTAATTTAAACTAAATAGGTTTAATCATTGTCCTAAAAAAAGATGTGATTAGCATTATTGTCTTATAAGAAAATATCAATAATTCTCTCGCTTAACTGATAAATGTAGGCAAGAGAAGTATTGAGAAATACAAATGTGATGTACAAATGTGAATTCCGAGCTATTTGTTGATAAAATTGACATTTAACCACTGTATGCCAGTTTTAAAACCTATAGTTCTTAAATAAACTTTACAACACTCATCTTAATACTTACCTAGCATAACAAAACACTAAGTCATGACAATTGTTATAATCATACATTTAAAAATGCATACATAACAGCAGACGTAGTCTGTTAGACAAAGCCTTTCTGGGCCTGAATAAAAAGCTAAAAACAGATGGACACATCATAACTCACTGAAGTGAACATCAAAGCTAGACACACTTGGGGGGGGCGTTCCCGGTCCCTTTGGTGCCACTATGGGGAACGTGCATGCGCTGAGCATAGCCATGAACAAAAAACAAGCACAGTAACCCTCGATAAGGCGTCTTTTGCCAACATCGTGAAAGTGAGAAATAGCAAAACATCTTCTTACCTTTCCCTCGTTGTCACACCAATGACACACGTGTTGCCGGGTGCGTTCCGGCTCTCCGTCTCTTGGTTGCAGATACGCTCGCTTTCCTAGAAGGCTTTTAGGGTTGTTATAGAAATGCGTGATCGGGCTCAACACACAGTGCACACTCCCGTCCGAGACGTCGGATGCAGCCTGTTGGTTTTATCTGATAGACGGGCACTGTATTTCCGACCCAGCCCTCCTTTAGCAGTCAAGCCGTTCTCTCCCGCGGCCCTATCAGGTCGGGACTCCTTCCGCCCCTTCGCCGCTGCTTTAGGATCTGCTGACTGCATGGCTGTGTCTTCCCGTGTCGTTTGGAACGGCTGGCACTCGTGGTGATCTTTCTGTCTCTCGGATCGCGGGGGCCATTTCTGTTGGCTTATGGGGGCAAGGATGGGATGTATCCTCCCACGGTGTGTGCACACTAGGAGGTGGCAACACACAAGACTTGGCACGGGTCTGCAGTCTTACTCCCCGGGGCCTTTTTTTCCTCTGACCGGGGATCTTTGGCCCCTATTGTCAGTATGCTTTTCAGCTTAGGGCACTGTGCATTGCTCCTGTTGTGACACCACAGTGGCCAACCGAAAGGGAACCTCGGCTCATGCTGTTCCCTGAGGGAAGGAACAAGGTGCAACTATTCTTGGGTCCTACGGCGTTTGAGTTGCAGCGAAGAGCATTCTGGAATCGGCGAGCACAGGCATAGCGGAGTGTTTTATTGCACGGGGAGGTGGGGCTCCCCGCTGCTACAAACATGTAGCGCCTTAACAGGCGTGATTGTCCTTGTTTTTGACAGCTTTATGCGTGCATGTTCCCATAGTGACACCTCATTCCCTCACTCAGGGAACAAAGTTTATATACATATCCAAGGTTTTTCACTCGCCCTACATTCTGGAGTGATGAGTGACGAGTGTTGAGGTCATTGGTTGATTAAGCATGCTTTCTGATCTAAAAATGAATAGAGTTTGTTGTTTTGCAGCAATGTTTGTGGCCTTTGTGTTTAGCCGGTTGCTCAATCACACTAGAGGCAGGTAGATATTGTTGTCCTTGCTCAATAGAGTCTTTCTATGGAACAAGACATTCAAGGATAGCCACGTTGACTCATTTTCTCTGGCTTTGTACGACTACAGCCTCACTGGAGCCCCGTTCCAAACCTTAAAGGTATGTCTTTCAAAATGGGGGGGCAGTACTAGTTTCTACAGGTTTTTAGGAGCTCACTAGCTAATATCTCTTTTTGATTATAAGAAGAGCTGGACTATGAATGTTTTACCTTAACAGAAATATATAATTTATTATGTAAATATATACATAACTACAATTACAGGTACAGCTCTTTCCTTCTGTGATTTTCGTTTTCCATCTAATTTTGACCGTCTCATACAGCATTTCAAAACACAAACCTGACAAACGACCACCATTATCCCTCACCTTTCAATTTCAACACATTACAGACAGTTGGCTGTGCTTGGTAAATGTTCACCATGGCTTACAGGGAGATGCACCAAATGAGTAGAGGAGTAGAGTGAGAGAATGGCTTCATTGACTCAACTTTGTGAGAATAGTAGTAAAACAGAATAACATTTTCCTACCATGTTTTCATATATTCTTTTCAGCGTTGCAAACTAAATGGACGTCATTAACGTCCATTTAGACCACCAATTTTCCTTTTCAATGCATTTCCCGATGACATGGCTAGCTGAACAACGGGGCCATATTTCGGTGTGCTCTTGTCGCCTTTATGAGAGCATACCTCTCCCAAGACCCCTTCCTTCATTACTCCTGGCCAGTTGGACTGTCCTTTTGTCCTTCGGCATTTACAACCTTTTTATGGCTCCTATGGCCCAGCCTCTTAACGAGCTCCTTCAAAAGAACCATTACAAACCCAGCCCACCTAAAGATCACCTATTCAGAATCACCTGCTAATAGCATCTCTGGGTCATGGCTAGTTGTTAGGTGACGATCCCGGAGCTACGCGGCACATTAGACCGCCCGCTCTGTTTCCCGTCTTTAACATTGGCGCTAATTAGGTAGAGAGGCTTCACTGGCAAATGTACTGACCTATATGATTAAATTGGAAGAGCCGATATGATAATGTTGTGGCAAGCACGATCCCTTGTATAGGTTATCAATTATGTAGCTTGGGTAAACATTACATCAGGACACAATGAAAACCCGACGAGAGACCGCGGAGTGCAGGTACAATTAAGAGCGTCTTAGCGGTTCCCTAATGCAGATTTCTCATTGTGCTGTTAATCATGTCCCCACGCCGACAGACACACAAATCCAACAACAAATGACAACGTAATTTTGCCCAAGTATGAGAACGTTAGATGTAGCCACACTGTCCGCCTCGTGATTCACACCCCCAGGAACGCCCGTTCCCCCCTGCAGGCAAGTGGCCTCGCAGCGTTTCTACGGCCTCTTAAATCTGCTCCAAGTGCCAAGTGTAAAGCCTTACGGGGACGTTGGGCATCGGCATGGAGACGCCAAATGGCCCTGTCCTCACACTGCCTTTCCCAGGGCAGTGAAAGTACACTGCAATCTATAGACACCGATAGGAGGGGATAAGCTATATGGGTTCGGGACACACCCACATATAGCATCCAGGAGTCATGCGAAAAGACCGTTACTTGGTTTCAAAAGAGGGATATTTTCTCTCGCTCTCTTGATTTTTCTTCTGCCGATATCATATAACCTGAGAACCAATTTCCGGGCTGTTTGTTGGCCGCATAAAAGTTTAATGCCGCACACTTCGAGCACAAATGGATAGAATGTGATAGAAGTGGAAAAAGACACAAAAGCTGCAGTCCTGTGAAATTTTAATGCAGGCCTTCCGTATTTGCTGTGGCAGGAAAGACAGAATGTCACTTTGGTGCCTTTTCGATTAATCTCAGAGAATGTGCATCCTGTATGTCTCACTCTGACTTCTTTGCATAACTCTTAAGAACTGAAAGTAAATTTGTTTCATTACGCACTTTATTTACACTTCTTGCCTCTCAGATGAAACATTGGTAGACGGTAAATATCTAAGATTGAATAATTTATCCCAAATTGCCTAGCTTCTTATCATCCTTTCCACCCAAGCGATTTTGCCTCCAAAGTGCCCTGGTAAGGCTTGAGTCATCCATTCATTACATCTTATTTGTCTCTGGGCTTTAAGACCTTGGGAGGAATGTTTTGCTGTGTGGGATGGATGAAGGCGACACACTATTCAGCTCGGAAACCCTTGATAAACAGTCTTGTTACTTCTGTCTCATAACTCTAGAAATCATACGACTGACCACACTGAAATAAAGAGGAACGCGAAAGGGGGCTTATGTTCTGCTGGGACTTGGTTAGGAAAGTAATGTTCAGTTCTTTAGGAAGGTTTGTCCCGATTTCATTAAGAGGTGTCCAATACATACACCATCTCAGGAGCCATTGATCCGCCTAGCAAGGCCATCAAAGGTGTGTGCTAAAAAGTGTATTGCTAGGTATTGCTAGACCTGAGCCAACATCGTATCACTTGACCCTCACCTGCTTGCTCTGGTTTATGGGTGGCTGTGCAGTAGGTTTATGTGGGTAGTGTAGTTGGATTAAATGATCCAATGTCACAGGATCAGAAATAATGCCCCTATCCTGGCCAGCGAAGCAATTCTAATTGATTTGTCAGAGGTAAGAGGGCACTAGTACAAGCAGACACCATAAAACAGACTAAACTCGTTTTGTGAGGCTAGATAGATGGGATAGATGCCGTTAGCTCTGCTAGCAGACTGTTCGCTCCTTCGTTTTATTTCCCTCTTGCCTTTGTAATGTAAGTCATCTTTCACTGCCGCTGTCATTATAAATTAAGTGACCAAGAGTCGGTCTTTATCTATTTGTTTGTGTATTTTTGTCTTCATAACTGTTTCTTGTCTTGTAGGAATCTGTTAACTATCGGACTCTTACTTACCAATCACTGCTGGGCTATTGCTGATCCAATGGTACGCCACTGATCTAACCCTGACCCTACCTTTAAAATGAAGTGCCTCATTTTGCACTTGCAACATGATTTCTTCTTCCAAAACAAGATCTTGTTCGGTCAACTTGGGTAGAATGTCTAGCCTGGCATTCTAACAGGGGCCCTCAGCCTGGGCGGCTTGGTGAGACAGAAGAACAGCTCTATCCGCTCCATCTCTAAGATTGATGAAGAACTGTCCCAGAGAGGGAAGGGGGGGTTGTGAGTGGCTTCAAAGCACATAGTTTAGACATGTGGAAATCATGTGGGCCTGTAAATCAGGCTGTAAAAGTGTCTGTCTGAAATGGGCACTGTGTTGTCCTATGTACTGATTATGTGTCGACTAGTTGTTACTCATTCCAAGACTGGCTGACGTCAAATCGCTGTGTCTGGTGTCATTTGCTTTGGTTAAAAAAGACTCGCCAGACCGAACACGAAGGAGTTACACGCGTGAATGATCAACCTTTGTTAAAAATGTCTGCACTGGTCTAGGTGTACCATAGAGACATCGAATTTAAGGTTGATACAACTTGTCTCCACAAGCTATTCTTTTGAGACGACGATCAACGTTCAAGGTGTGGCAGTTGTCTGCACTCTGACATTCATGGTACTAACACCTTTATAAGTTTCAAACCACCTGACAGTACCAAGTGGAACAAGCTTAATTAAGATAAATAGTAGGTAAATGAGTAATCCATTTGAATAATGGGCATGCGAATCCAGTTAACCTTGTGACCGTTGGGACATTTTTCACAGTGTTGTTTATGTGTTTTTTCATCATGCAGAATTTTTATTATGCAGCCTTTTTCCTTGAAAGGGGCGTTCAGCGCCCTCAGAACATATTGAGATGACTTTAATTTCTCCAAAATGTTTTGAGTTATACACAGAATATATATTTGATCTACAACGCTGTTTCCAAAGAAGTTGACACGCTGCGTAAATGTAAATGAAAACAGAATGCAAAGATGTGCAAATCATGAAACTAGTACAAAGACAAATGAGGGCACAGAGAAGACAGCATGGTTATGGATCTTGTTTGGATGGTATCATCTTTGCAGAGTTTTAACCCTAAGGTCTTTAAAACACAATACCAAATAAATATATAGTAGTTAAATCTTCTGTCATAATTTTTATGTCACTGTATTGATTTTAGATTGATTGTACAGTATAAAAAAGAAGTACATTAGGCTATAACATTAATTAGCATCCCTAGTTATTTTTGACTGACTTTGTTGGCTAATGACAACATTGCCATCTGTGAAATTACATTTCAGAATATGATGTCTTGAACTAAAAACCTATGCATCATTACTGTTATATTTCTAGGCCTCCACAGTGTAATCGAGACAAAACGATAATTAGCACCTGTTTATAGTCAGCACCCGTTAAACTTTTGGTCATCTATATGGCTGTGGTGTTTATAGGGTGTTAGTGACCATGGCAACGATTCAACCAAGTTATAGAGGTGCAAATCTATGAAATGATTTGACGGTTGATCATGACAGGCGAGAATTAAAAAAAGTATACCCGATTAAAGTTTTCGTGCTGCTTGCACCCCTCCGCCCAAGCCTTTCCACAATCTTCATTGTCCTTTTGTATTATGTTAATACTGTCTATGCATACGGAGGGATTTTAGGGACTTTCTGAAATAAATATATACACCATGACATAATTAAATATAATTAACATCAACATGTGAAGGAACCTACACACACTCGTGGGCACATTCTTGATCTCAAAAGGGCTAGAAATTTCCTCTGTCATGGTTAAAGACATGGCACTGTCGGATCATTTCTGTGTGTTTTTTGAAGCACTGATCACCCCGGAAGTTCAAGTAAACTCAGTTTCTGTTAGGAAAAGGTACATTCATTCTTAACTCTATAATAATGGACCTACAGCAAATAGTTAATAGCTCCTTGAAATCAGGAATTTCCCAAATCCCTTAAAACAGCTGCCATTAAATTTCTACTAAAAAAGAGAAAACTGGATGCATCTAAATTAAACAACTAAAGGCCTATTTCAAATCTCCCTTTCATAGCCAATATCATTGAGAAGGTTGTCTTCAATCAACTCAGCAACTTTGTGAACTCAAATGGTCTCCTAGACAAATTTCAGTCAGGCTTCCGACGTCACCACAGTACTGAAACGGCTCTGATTAAAGTTCTGAATGATATACGGCTGAATACTGATTCAGATAAAATAACAGTCCTTGTTCTATTAGATCTCAGTGCTGCATTTGATACTGTAGACCACAGAACTCTTGTCGACAGGCTGTCCGGGACAGCCCTCAATTGGTTTAGGTCTTATTTGGATGGTCGAAGTTACTTTGCCACTATTGGCAATCACAAATCTGATAGGGTGGCTATGACATGCGGAATTCCCCAGGGTTCAGTTCTCGGACCGCTTCTGTTCAATCTCTATATGCTACCTCTGGGCCTAATTCAACAGAACAACAACATCATCAACTACCATAGCTACGCAGATGATACTCAAATATATATGGCTCTCGAACCATCGGACTATAGCTCAATAGACGCATTGTGTCACTGCATAGAACAAGTAAATACCTGGATGAACCAAAATGTTCTACAATTAAACCAAGACAAAACTGAGATTATTGTATTTGGCAACACTAACAACAGAACAAGTATTACTAAAGAGCTTGATTCTCGGGCCCTAAAGACCAGAGACCAAGTGCGTAATCTTGGTGTTCTAATAGACTCTGACCTCACGTTCTCCAGTCAAATCAAAACGGTCACCAAAACAGCATTCTATCAACTTAAAAATATAGCTAGAATCAAGGGCATGCTGTCCCGCAAAGACCAAGAAAAGCTTA